>JAPYYV010000102.1:0-55950 GCA_030522625.1 Copidosoma aretas | reverse complement strand
AAAATTTCCTAATTTTTTTTAGAGATCATAGTTCAGTAAAACCGAATGGTTATCTGCAATATAAAAGAAGAAATAATATTTTAGATAACCATAAATATATTTATAAATATTCTAACATTAATATCGCCGTTGACATCTTAACGGTTGTTCCTTACAAAAAAATTTTATTAAAAAAATTAAAATGCCACGTGAGCGTAAAAAATTGTGCATCAATAAACAGTTCAAAGTATATTCTTTATTACATACATAAAGGGGAGACAGAGTATTTCATAAAATTTAGTTTACTACGAATCAAGAAGAGGACAGTCAAGTTGATGATAAGATTACACATTTTATTGATAAACGATAATTAAGTCCTATGTAAGCAGCATGAATTTTCAAGAATTTCCAATATGCGGTAGAAGTCATCGTGTGATTTATTTAGCAGTTTGTACTGCAAATCAACAAAAAATTATTTTTGAAGAAAATAATTTTAGTAATTCTTTAGAAAATTGGACAACTACACTGACAACTTTTTTCAAATTAAATAAATCGGATGAATTTGCTAACACCATAAAATATGTAAATTTTTCGGAATATTACACTTTTAGTTCTCAAAAAATATATAGATCAGACGAAAAAAATCCAGAGATTACACTACTATTGGCAGATTCAATGTTGTATCACCTAATGATGAAAAACGGTATTTCTTAAAACTAGTTCTTTCTACAGTAATAGGACCGATTTCATTAAAAAATTTTTCATATTATAAGAAAGATCATGACACTTATAAAGAAGCAGCTAAAAGTATGACGTTGATTAAACATGATTCACAAATGTTTATAATATTTGAAGATGCTTGCAGTGTTATGTTACCTTTACAATTAAGATAATTTTTTGCATTATATGTTTTATCTGAAAAAATTCAAGCTAATAATAATTAAAACCAATTTAAAAGATATTATATGGAAGATTTTACTGAAATCAAGGAAAACGAGACATTTATTATTTTTAATGCCATATTTAAATCAGAAAACAAATCTTGCTTTAACTACGGTTTATCTGAACAAATATTAGGAACATTAACAGAAAATGATAAAATAACTAAAATCAGTATTTAATTAAGTAAAAAATGTTTCAAATCTATAGATGAGTCAGTTTAAGGTAAACTTTTTATAACCTCTAATGAATATTTGTAATAACGTATGTCCAATGTGAGTTATATATTAAATGTGAGCCTCCTTAAGAGAAGCCAAGCTGTCTATTCACGAATATTATACTGGATTCCGTTGTTTGACTAGTCAGGATGGGAAAAATTGGTGAGAACAAAGTTAATTTTATATTCTTTTTAATACTGACAAACATATTTCTATTATAAAACGTAAAAACTGAATTAATCAAACTGTATATATAATTTTTCCTAGTGGCAGATGACTTTGTTTTAATGTATCCTAATGCTGGTGACATATAATTATTTTCATGGCAACTGATGAAATCACACCTTATCAACCGTTTAGGTCTTGCTATGATTAACAACATTAACGATATAATTGTATTATCATTGATCCCTACATTGTTGCCACGTATGTAACACTTTACTTTTTATTTGAAAACTTCTTTTCTATTACCACTCATCGTCTACTCCAAATGTTTTGAGTGAATTTTACTCGAAACTTCAATTGATTTTTTTTTCTCTCGTTTACGGACATTCACTCGAAGAAGTTCAAAGAGTATATTTTTTACAGATAACTGTGATACTGTTATAATTCATCGGTTACCATATATAATCAATGGGTCAAAATCGACGTCAGAAAAACTCATGTTAAAAATGACTTAAAACCTTATTTAATTGATGTGCCAGGAGGTTTTGGTTAAACATTTTTACATAAAACTCTGACTTATTTCTATAGATCTATGAATAGAATTGTTGTGTCCATGGCTTTTACAGGTATTGCGTCAATTTTACTACCTAATGGCATGAATAGTCATCGCACTTTTTGACTGCTATTGGATTTGAGTATTATAGAAGTCTACATTCAGACAAAGCTTCTGATAAAAAAGTACTACAATAAGCAGATGTGATGATTTAGGACGATGCTAGTATGATTTCTAAAAATGCTTT
This sequence comes from Copidosoma aretas, assembly GCA_030522625.1. Classification (NCBI taxonomy): domain Eukaryota; kingdom Metazoa; phylum Arthropoda; class Insecta; order Hymenoptera; family Encyrtidae; genus Copidosoma; species Copidosoma aretas. The sequence continues at coordinate 53,849 of JAPYYV010000102.1, read as the reverse complement.
AGAAATAGTAAACAATACTTTGAATGATTTTTGTAATTGTGAGAAACCGTTGGGAGGAGAACTAATAATATTAGGTTGTGATTTTCATCAAACATTGCTAAGCGTAAGAAAGAGTTGTATATTATCAATATTAGAACAAGCAAGAAAATATTTATATCTATGGCAAAAATTTACTGTAAAAATTAAAAAAAAAAATTACGTTGCGTTGATGAAGATTTTTATCATTACTATTAGATATAGGTGGAGGAAAAGTCGACAATTTTTAAACTCCCATTAATTAGTCAACAAATGACGTTTGTTCAAAAATTAAGTATAAAACCAACGATACTTATTTAAAAAATGTCATGTTAACAACACATATTGAAAACACAATTTCTTTAAATAAAAATGTTTTGAATAATGTTAAAGGTGAATTTAAAATTTATTGCGGTATCGATTATGCAACATATAAAGATAAAAATCAAACTAATAATGATATACATTTAAACTTTCCACGGGAAGTTTTGGATAATATAAATGAAGGCCTTCCACCACATAAACTACATTGAAAAATCATTTTTATTGTCATGTTAATGAGCAATTTACGTATATATGATAAGATGGGTTGTGTAATATAATAAGATAGGAATTTAAAAATTATTTAAATACAACATAGAAGAAGAAATTTTTAAAGGTGAAAATGTAGGAGATAAATTATTAATTTCGCGGATCACTCTTGATACTGCAAATTCTTTGTAACCACCTTTCACACTATACAGAAAATAATTACTTTTTTTACCAGCTTTTGCAATGACTATAAATAAATCACAAGGACATAGTTTCGATAAGGTTGGACTGTACCTTCGATAGAAATTCTTTTTTTATGTCCAACTGTACGCTTTCATTTCAAGAAGTGAAAATTCAAAATAAATACACATTTATAATAAGTCAAACAGTAAATTCCAGCTGAAAAATAATGTTCGGAGAGAAAATGTTGGAAGATAATTTTTTTAATAAGATTAAATTTAGCTTTTAAATCTTTTAGTTGCAAATTTTTATACCAGAGATATATAATTAGTTATCAAATTTTTTTTTTGTTATATCTTGGAGCGACATAAATATAAAATATCCTTCGTTTTAATAGATGTTGCTAACAATATAGTACACATACTGTTAAATCTTTATATTATAATAAGATATTATGAGAATATTGCGAGGGCTTTCACAATTTAATTATAAATTTTTTCAAAAGCTGATAGGCCATGGAAGTACATCAAAAGTTAAATAAACTGCAAAAATATGATTAAAATGTAGAATCATTAAACTATTAAAATGTAGAAGTATTATACTTTTCTTGATCTCATTTAGGATTAGGGCGGGTAGGGTGGATGTAGACGCCTAGCTACCATAAAACCCTTACATCTATTATACATAGAGACATATATGTATATATACTACGGGTAATTATTGGAGAAAAGTGTACGGAAAGAAAAAAACAATACGTGACAGGATGCACTTGTGACCGTTCAAATTTTAGATAGAAAATTTGTAAAAAATTACGTACAAAATTTGATACATCACAATAATTGCAAGGCAAAAGTTGATTGAAAGTATCGAGACAGGCTCGTTTAATATGAGACTTGTGTATGCAAGAGCATTACGATAAGTCGTTATATCATGTCTGATGTTGAAATCACAGAAATTACTTCTAAAATTATCGGCATACTAATTCGAAGAACATGGTATGTAGATATGTACATAGGTAGTGCTTCACCTTGATCAACTTAAATCAAAAACAAGAGGCTCATTTATTTTGGAGCAAGAATAGAGATATTAAATCTCGTATGAACACTTTCTAATGTCGATAAGATTGAAAACATATATAGTTCAAATGAAAATTCAAACACAGTGAATGACGAAACTTTAAAACGAAAGATATCAAACAATTAATTGCCTGTTTAAATCTAAGAATAGGTACGCCTTACTTGATACTTTTACAGCTCGATTCGCAGATCGATTAATTGTATAAATTTAATGAGTTAATAAGAACGTACGTTTGTATTCTTTCCCTTATCATTCACGGACTTTAAAGCTTAATTTTAATCGCAGCAAAATTAAATACTTGCTACAATGAAAGACAACAAAAGGAAAAGAACTTCGTATCAAAATTAATCAACGCAAATTGTTTTAAAAACTAATGTGAAAGATACTCGCATGAACTCGATCATAGACAGTTTTCGATTGACTTATCATGAGAATCTCAAACAAAAATGAACACGGATTTAATCATCATAGATACTCTTTGAGGTACAAAACAAGACCAGCGGGGTATCACGCCAAATTACATGGTATTTCAATTGAATACAATAAAAGAAGAGCTCGAACACTTCAAAACGATCAAAAGTACGCCTACGAGGCTACCGCTAGGGGATTTATTGCTTCTACGATGAGGAATCGTGTGAACAATCCACGAACTTCAGTCGTACTTTGGTGTCCTCCCTCTTATACCTACGGCTACCTGTAGTTGTCTATAAGTACCAAAACGGGCCAGTCTCGTAAACGTGCGACTCAGAAAATAAAACGAAATTTAAAAGAAAGATTTTGACTAGTTTAAACTACTATAGGTCGTATTGATCGAAGGGCTGCTTGGCCAAGAGAGCGATTTCCGCTCGCGCAGCTCTTTTTCTACCTTCGTCCCCCCCATACCATCATTTATCCTCGCGCTTCTTCGTGTCGGGTCGTGGCCTCATAGGTCGGTGACGGATTGCCCTCGCGGATGAGGACCTCGCATCACATGTATTTATATGCGTGTGTGTTCTTGTGACTCCGCGGTGCGAAACATTTTTATGGTAATACCAAAAATAAACAGCCTTTCCAACAACAAAAATACATAGCTCTCATGTACTAAACATTGAAAAAAAATACTTGTAATACAAATAATTATTATTGATGATAAAAAATACCTGACTATCTATAAACAGACGATAATTTTTTTTTAAAACCTTGATTTTCTCTCCGATAATACCCTAAAGTGTTAAAAAGCATTTTGTACAAGAAATGCAATATATTTATAAAATTTAAAAACAAAAAGTAATCTTACGATACTATGTATTAGTAAAATAATTAGTTTTACAATTGTTTCTCAATAAGTTTCAAACAGATCTCTTTTTTTCTTTGATAGCAGGAACAAGAAAATCTGTTAAAGATACCTTTATCGTAGACAAAGCTACTCTTCGGAGAAAAAACTACTGCAGAAGGTTGTATCGGATTCACCCTGGCCTATAGTGCAAATTACATTAGGCCATGCTAATAATCACGGGCGCCTACTGACTAAAACTATCTACTCTGAGAAAGCGACAGCCCTTTCGTCTATTACTCTAATAAAGATGTTAAAACAGGAGAGCACAGATAGAAGTAAAGAAATAGTAAGAAGATACGGAATAACGGCGAAGTTCGTTGACTGACCAATAGACCAATGCAGGAATCTGGTCGGTACTATATGCATCAAGGCAAAACTTGGAATATTAAGTGAGTTCAAATAGCCTCTTGTCAAAAAAGAAAGAGAGGGAAACATATTCCAGTTAGGCATCAGACTTACAATAAAATAGAGAAATTTACTCGTAGACCTTTAGCCTAGCCGCACCAATAGTTGCAGGGCTGATAGAGACTTTACTAGATAAGCTGGCTTAGAGGTGAGCCCCCCTCGAAGAGACTCGCCGATGATCCATTAATCCGCTCAATCAGCTGCTGACTCCTACGATGAAAATTGGCAAAACTGCATGCTGACAGCGGAAACCCTCTAACCAAGATTCAAGGCATGGAGACAACCTGGCAAACAAAATTGTTTTCGTGGATAGGGTAAGCGGCAATTAACTTGAAGCTTCTGTACTTGGTAAAGGCTTTGGTGCCTTTGGAAACTGCGTGCTTTTCGAGCTTACCAAGAAGCTAAAGCCTTACAGCTGTGTGGATGTCCCGGAAGATTATGGTTGACCTCTTGTTGTGACGGGCCAGACGGGGAGATTCAGCGGCAATACACTCTAAGATATCGTTGACAAGCTACTATCACCATCACTACAACTATAACAAATAATTACTTATATTACTACTACTACCACTGCTACCAGTTCTATTATAACTGTTGATACTACTACTACTTCGTCTAATACTACTACCACTACTACTACTACCCCTACTACCAATAGTAGTACTAGTACTACTACTACTTCTACTACCAATAGTACTACAACTACTACTACTACTCCTACTACCAATAGTACTACAACTACTACTACTACTCCTACTACCAATAGTACTACTACTACTGCAACTACTACCACTACCACTAACAATACTAGGGAGGGCTAGGTCGCTAGCAAGCTAATCACTAAGCCATCAAGGACGCTATAAAACGAATCATATATAAATATGTTCTGTTCAAAAATTACATGAAAAAAAATTTTTAATACATTTAAACAAATTTTCTTATAATGCCAAATAATTAATTTTTTGACATAACCAAACTTTCGTGATTTTTTCTTTTGAAATTGATATATAAATAATTCTTGAACATAACCATACTCCTTAAAGACATAATTTATTAATTCTTTGTAGTTAAGTGAAATATATTAAAAACATTGATACGATTAATCGAAATTTTTCTAACCATTTTGTAACAATAAGAAAATAACTATATATTTATCAATAAATTTTAATTTATGTCTTTAGCAGTCACATATTAACAAATTAGGTTCACATATTACAAAAGAATTTCTTTCCGAACAGTATTTTTGAATTTGTTGTCATTTCCAATTGTATTTCACACAAAATACTAGTCTGACTTACCAGATCGAATGTTTGACCTTGTGATCTATCGATAGTCATTATAAAAGCTAAAACTAAGAAAAATCGCTTTTCATATGGAATAAATGGTAATAAACATATATTTCCAGTATTTAAGGTAGTTTTTGGTGTAACTACTTCCCGTCCAGTTTAAATAGTTCATAATCCTGCTTGAATATTGTTATCTATGAATTTTGATATCTTAAGTCTTGTCCTATTATATAAACCATCAGTGATACTTCAATTGTTTATTAACATGACTACTGATCCCAGCATTATATGAATTTTATTGACTTTTTTATAGGTGGGATTCTATATTCTGTAATATGACTTTATTTTTTCCTTCAATGCATTTAAAATTGTATTATTAAAAACAAAGTGTACTTATTGTAGGTAGTAAGTATTAAACTTTTCATTGAAAAACCATCTACCTATTCGAATATCTATAAACATAAGTCGTTGTTACGTACTAAATGTTATGTCTTTTCTTTTGTCAATATCATCTAAAAATTATGAAATAATTATCATCTGCATTTTGCATATTTATACCTAATTTTAAAATCATCAAAAATAAATATGGAAATAAGTACTTAAATGTTTTTGTTGTTATTATCCTTCCCTTACCGTTTTAACGACAGGAAGTATTCCGCGAAAATCATCCCCCCCCCCCCCAAAATAATTTTCTAAAAATTGTGGATGCTTCATCCCAAATGAATAACTCGACATCTCGTAATTTTTTTTAATTTATCTCGATTTTAAAACTGCATAATTAACATCATTTAGATCTAATGGCAAGCGAAGTTCTATGACTTGTCATTATCTAAGAAAGCAGTATTGATGCAATTTTAGTCCAAGCCATTGAAGAAACGTTTTTAGCTTAAGAAGGAAAGTAATAACTACTTGAATTATGTACGAAAGTTTTCATTAAACCAAAGCTTAAAGACCATCTAGACAAAAAATTATATCATCCCTTTTCATATAATTTGAAAAGTATATTTTGAATCATCATTAACTAAACATGTATTGATTCAAATACTAAATAAAAAAATTATTTTCTGAAAATTATCATTTTTTTGCAAAACCAAAATTTCTTCAGGTATCAGTAAATTAAATAAATCATGAGACTAATCTTATAGAGTAATAATTTTATTTTTGTGTAAAGTAGCAAGACTTTGTTTATCCAGAATAAAATATTCTGTAAAAGAATTTTTGTATTGATTCAATACATATTTACCAAAAATATTTCATAAAAGTATAACGCAAGCATAAAGTATCTTAATTAATAAGGTAACATGACGAAATCCGCTTGTCCAAAAATATCATCAATTTGATTTTTATTTTATTAGTACAATAGCTTGAGCAGTATCATTAAATGTTTCATAATTTATTGCGTTGTATGCTTTGGCATCTTTGAACGAAGTACCTTCTTCAAGTTTATTTATTGTTGATTAAAAAAAAATGTTAATGATCTTACAGAGAAACAATATAACATCTTTCAAAGCGGTGTTCTTTATAACGTTTTTCCTTGTCTCCCAAATTTTAAATTTATCATCACGCATATAGTTTTCTGACATATTTGCGTATTCTTATTATTTGACAATATTATTTGTTATTTATAAATTAAATCCAAACTGAAATATATGTCTTTCAATTATCTAAAGAGCTTTTTTTTTTCTTAGTCCTATTAGAATGATATTTTTGTAATTATTATTATATATTATTATAATTTTCAAAATTATCTTAATTATCGTTATTATCATGAAATTTATTATTAGTATTATTATCATCAAAATCCTTTATCTTATCATTATCTTACCTAAAAGCTTCGGTTTTTTCGTCATCCTTATTATTATCTTCATGTTTATCATTGAAATCATTATAATTATCCTAATTATCATTATTATTATCATCATCATAATCAATATTGTCCTCATTATCGTCACCATCATCATGATCATTAGAAAAATCATTATAATCATTATCATGATTACTATCATCTTTATCTTATTTCGCATCATTATCATCACTATAATCACCAAAAACATCACCATCTGATTGCTTCGTTTTATAAAGTACGATTATAAAAGGGATCTTTCTTCCACCGTACTAAATTTAAAATATTAGTATAGTCCTCATTCATTATGTTTTATTAAGAGATATTGAATTACAAATTGTTAGTCAATTATTCTTGGAAACAAATTATTTTATGAAATATGGCGACATCGCACAAGTGTTTACGATTAGGTGAAAAAATTTCTTGCTCCCTCATAAATTAAGCTTTGCATAGGTAAAATAAAAAATTATGTGGAGATACGTAAGGAATCTCTTGGACAGTGTCTAAAGCAAAAATACTATTTTTATAAAAATTCTGTTTGTGTCTGGATGCAGGAAGTCATATTATAGGAATCGACTCCTTGATTGCAATGGTTCTGGGCTTAAAATTATTGTTTTCATCTTCTTCTGGCAGTGGTTCGGTAACAAAATATGTATCATTTGTGTGTTTTGTATATATATATAATATGTATATAGGTGTGTGTGTGTGTGTGTGTGTGTGTGTGTGTGTGTATTAAAAAACTGTACGCACACATGCATACGCACTTTACTTCATACCAAGTGAGTCCAGCCTTCTCCATTACATAGTGTGGAGTGTATGGGTGAAGAAATATAGGAAATGGGAAAAAAAAGGAGTTTGCTGTGGAGGAGCTATGCTGTGTTAATCTTGCCATCGTGGCTGATGTGCGTATTAATGCAAGTACTAGTTGTGGTCGTATGGTGCTAACACCGCTAGCCCGCTATACTGACAAGTACCAGCTAGAAGTAGGAGACGAAATAGTTGCCCTTTATTTCTATCCTTTGTTCTATATTCTTTCTACCTGTTCACATAACGTTCTTTAATAGAGGTAGAGGGTACGAATTTCAACTAAGGATTGAAATAACTTAGTATGATGTAAAATACGTGTGCATAATTCAGTGAAACTTAGTTGCACGCACACATGAAAAAATGTTTTGTTCCTTTCATCCAGTTTCTTTCGGAAGTTTTGTATGAATTGATAACGATCGTGTGAGCAAGTGAACGCAGAACTTGGATTTGGACCTAAGGAATTTTTTAAAAGTCTTTATTTAGCATGGCATCACATAATCACGGGAAATACACGCATATAAAAGAAAAGCCTACTAGACCGATGTGATATTTTGTAGATTCTTACTCGCTCAATTTGATTATAAATTTTATAATTAATCCGCATAATATATTAAAAATTACTATTTGAAACTTCTGTTTTAAACTTTACTCGGTATTCAAAATGGCTCTATAATATTCTTGACCATAAATCTTACAGTCTCTTAATGATTTCACAACTAACAGTATTATTTTGTTAATCTATAATTGAAAATTTTCAAAACAATGCTAATTATAGTGCTCACTGATGTGAAGGAAACTAGCTAAATTAAGTCACTTTATACGCATTCTTATTTCTCAACATATTAAAAAAAACAAGGTACTTGTTGCATTCTGTAAGCGCAGTGAACAAGAAAAGCCCTGGATATGAAGTGGGGTAGGTGGAGAAGTATAAGAAAGGGAAATTTTACATTAATTAAGAAAAAAGAGCAACGTAAGTCTCTCTAATTTTGTTAAGTATCTGTATTACTGGAAGACTGTGACTGGCAGTGTTAGCTGCAGAGTACTATGTAAGCGTGCCTGTGTATGTCCAGCGCAAACGTACAGATGCAGCATGATACACTTTAATCTATAGATATATTTTTCTTAGACAATATATTATGGTTATCTCCATCCCAAACTGGTTACTAGACACTAAAAAAAAGATGGCAAGAGATAGATGCTGACTTATAACTGATAAGTGCATTGCCTGAGTCCTGACCGAGTGTCAACGTATCAACAAAAAGACTAGCTACTGCTCACCTCCCGTTAACGTTGATCGCAGCGTAGGACAGGGAGTTAATATAACACCATAAAAATAAAACAGGAAAAGCCAACCTCCAGAAATACAGCAAGATTTAAAGAAAGTCCTACCCATGCCCGAACATGAAGTGAATGATTATAAAAATTAGTATGATAATGGTAATAATGATACTGAAAATGTTGATAATTATTATGATAATGATCATCCTGATAATGTTTATAGTGATATTGATGATGATGACAAAAATAAAGATGATAATAATCATGACGATGATCATGATGATGATGATAATAATGATGATGATGATGATGATGATGATGATGATGATGATGATGATGATGATGATGATGATGATGATGATATGATGGTGATAAATAATGATGATGATAATGATGAGGATTTTAAGGATTAAAATGATGATGTCGATAATGTGGATGATAATGATAACGATTATGATGCTGAATATAATGTTGTAAATGATCAATATAAATATAATTATCATTATAATGAAGAAAATGATAAATATAATGCAGAGAATCGAAGTGATAATTTTCCACAAAATCACACAAAAAAAGCAAAAGGGTACTTCTCCGCGACAATACATTCCCTACGCATTTTAAAAAACCTAATTTGAACATAGTGTCTCGATTGCGTTATCACGTCACTATTTTTTTTTTTAATAAAAAAAACGTGTCTACAAGCTGTAATGCTATAATTTTAGTCACCGAATTAGTCTTTATGCTAACAAGTGTAAAAAATGATGAGGAAAGAGAGCAATTTGTACCCTTCATCCAAATATTTAGTGCCTGAGAATAGGTAGAGAAAGTGATGTTGCTAAAATGAATGACTCAACTCTTCTTTTTTTTTGTCCTGTGCAATCGAAATAATCATGACAAAAGCACCGATGGCAGTAACGTAGATAATGATGTCGATAATGATAATGATATTGATGATAATGATGATGATCATGGTATAAATGACGATGATAATTCTAATGATGATGGTAATGATAATAATGACGATAATGATTGTGGTAATGATAATTATGATGATGATTATGATAAAAATGATGTTAATCGAGATGATGATGATGGAGATCTTGATTATAATGATGATACGGTAATTGGTGCAGAACATTACGATAATTGTAATAATAATGATGATGATATTGAGAATGGTGATTATATAGATTATTAATAGAAAGTCGATGATTATAATGATAATTATGGTAAGAATCATGATAATGATATTTACGCTGATGAGATGATGATTATACTGATTATGATGATGCTAATGATGTTGATTATAATAATTATCATGGTGTTGATGATGATAATAGTTTTGATAATAGTAATGGTGATGATAATAAAAGTTTCAATATCAATGGTAATAAGATGATTATGACGATAATGATGATCATTATGAAGATAATAATGAATATAATTGTGAATAATAAAATAATGATCAAGGTGACTATGATTATTATGATAATAATAATGATAAAGACAATGGTGATAGAGAGAAGAAAATGGTAATGACGATAATGATGATGATAAGGATGATAATGATGATAATAACGATGATTGTTACGATGATAATGTTAGTGATAATAATAAACATGGTGGTAATGACGATAAAGTACAGAAGAATAATGTTAATAATAAGAACAACAATGTTGATGATGATGATTATGATGACGATAATGATCATGAGGATTATGATCATGTCAATGATGATTATTATGATGGTAATGACGGTTATAGTAATGGTAAAAATTATTATGATGATGATTCCGTTATAGAAGATAATGATGATGATAATGATGATTGTGTAATAATGATGATGGTGATGATCATGATAATGATCATGATGATAATAATATCGATGGTTATGCTAATATCGCCGATTATGATAATAAAAATGATTACGATTGTGACGATAATGACGATAATAATTATTATAATGATGATGCTGATGATATCAATATTGATGTAAAGGATGTTTATGATGATTGTAATTATGATCATGCTGCGGATAAAGATGATGTTAATACTAATACTAGTGATAAAGATGACTCTGATGATATTAATGATAAATAAAATGATAGTGATTATTGTAGTTATGATTATCACAGAATGATGTCTATAAAGAATGTAATAATGATAATGATGATGATGATTGTCAATATTATGATAATGTTGATTATGATAAGGATGATGATGATGATGATAGCAATGATAAATTTCATGAAGATAATGATAATAATGAAGACGATGCAGGAAATAATGATGATGGTGACGACAACAATATTATTGATGATAATAATGTTAATAAAAATGATGCTGACGATGACGCTCATGATAAAGATGATGACAATGATGATGACAATAATGATGTCGATGGTTATAATATCAATGATAATGCCAATAAAGACAATAATGATGAATAAATAATTAACAATGTCATTAAAAATGATGTCGATAATAGAAATAATATAAAGTATGATGTTTTTTGTGATAATAGTAATGATAATGATGCCAAATAAGATAAAGATGATAGTAATCATGATAATGATCATAATAATTATTCTAATGATGATGATGATGGTGACGATAATGACGACAATATCGATTATGATGATGATAATAATAATGATAATTAGGATGATTATAATGATTTCAATGAAAAAGATGAAGATAATAATAAGGATCACGAAAAATTCAAAGCTTTTAGGAAAGATAATGATAAAATAAAGGATTTTGATAATAATAATATTAATAATAAATTTCATGACAATAACGATAGTTAGGATAATTTTGAAAATTATAATAATAATTATGATGATTAACATAATGACATTAATGATAACGATTATGATGATAAAGATGCAGTTGATGATCCTAATAATGCTGGTAATAATAATATTTATTAATACGTTGATGATGATTAAAATGATTTTTTAAATAAGAATTATTATGATCGTGATAAGTTGATGATAATATTGTTGATAACGTTGATAATAATATTAATGATGATGATTATACTGATGACGATAATGATGAGAATCATGAGGTTGACATTAATAATAGCAATAGTGATGATGATGACTTTTATTGTGATGATAATGATGGTCATAACAATTAACATAATTATGATAAAAATAATTATTTACATAATAATAAGGATAATAATAATAATAATAATAATAATAACGATGATGATGATTATGATAACGATGATCATGATCACGTCAATGATGATGATAATGATGATGATGACGATGATGCTGATGATGATGTAGATTAGCATAGTAAAATGATGGAGATAACGATGAGAATGGTGATAATAATGATGATTACAATGGCGATGATAGCAAAGACTATTTTACTAAAAGCGGTATAATTGTAATGGTTATGATTATAATGATAATAGTGTTTTCAAAAAGAATGATAGTGAATATTATGATCCTGATAATAATGTTCATGATAATAATAACGATTATGATAACCATTATGATAATATTGATTTTGTTATTAAGGAGTATATCGATTATAATCATAATGATAGTGCTGATAATGATAATGATAATGTAAGTTTGCTAATGAACCTGATAATGATCATAAAGATTATGATGACAATAATGATGTTAATGATGATGCTTGCGATTATAAGGAAGTTGATGATGAGGATAACGATGATGTTGATGATGATAACAATAATAAAGATGATGATGAAAATGATTATGATGGTGTTAATAATTACGATGATAATGGCGATAATAATAATAGTGACGATGTCGATAATGCTAATAATGATGATGATAATAATGGTGATAATCATGGTAATGATGTTGACGACTATGATAATAATAATTATAATAATGATGATATGATAATCATAACGATCGTGATAATAATGATGATGATGATGATGATGCTGATGATAATAAGGATGCCAATGATGACGATTATGATAGAAATGATCATAACGATGATGATATGGATGCTAAAGATGATTGAAAGATTGTTGAAGATGAATTTGATCAAGATGAGGACAAAAATAGGGACGTTTATAATAATAATTATAATGACTCTTATAAGGATAATAATGATAAGAATAAATGCGAGTGTGATAATGATGATTATGATTATTTAAATAGGGACGATAATGATGATGATGATAATGAAGATGCAGATGATAATCCAGATCATGATAATGCTGATAATAATTTTGAATGAAATTATAATGATAACGATGATAATCATGTCATGATGATGATGCTGATATTGATGATTATTAAAATGGTAATAATGATGATGATGATAATAATAGTCCCGATACTGATGATGATGATAATAATGATGATAATAGTGATTTTAGGAATAATAATAGTTGTCATATGATGATATTAATGAAAATGATGATGATGATGATACTAATATTGTAGATAACAATTATGATGATGATCACGACGATGGCGATGATGATAATAAGGTTGATAATGATTAACATGATATTGATACCGATGATGATTGTGATAGTAATTGAAATAATAATGATCATAATGAATATATCATTATAATAATGAGTCATACAAATAATAATTATGATAAAGTTGCTGCTGATGATCATAGTGATAATAATAACTATAGTCATGATTACCAAGATAAGCATGGTGATAGAAAGATGACAATCGTGATAATAATTATGATAATTGTAATGATGATCATTAGGCGAATATTGATTATAATGTCGAAGATAGAAACGATCATGATAATGATGATTTTGACGATGATAATGATAATAATGTCGCTGGTTATAATGATGATAATGATGATGACTATAACAATGATGATGATAAGTACGGTGAAAATGGTTAAAATAGTGGTGACAATGGTGCTAATAATGATTTTAATGATCAAGATGATTATAATGATGATAATCATTATAACTATATTGATGATGACGATAATGATCATAATATAATGATAATGATAATTATGATGATGTTGATGATAATAATGATATTGTTAATGTTCCTGATGACGATAATAATAATGATAACTAGGATTTAAAAGATAATAAGGATAATAGTGATGATGATTAACCTGACAATGATGACGATGTTGATTGAAATAATAATAATACCGATGATGAAGATCATGATAAGGAGGATAAAGGTGATAAAAAGGGTGACGGAGATGATGGTTTAAATGACTATAATGATAATAAAAATGCCGTTGATAATTATAATAATAATTTTAATGACTCTCATGACGATAACGATAGCATAGATGATAGTAAGAATGATAGTGATGATATTAATGACTTAAATGATAATAATAACCAAAATGATCGTGAGATAATAATGATGATTAGGGTCTTTATGATGATGTTGATGATAATCATAACGATGATGGTAGTTATGATGATGATAATAATGATGCTAATATTGATGATGGTAGTGGTAATGGTGATAACGATAATGATAATGATGATGTTAATAATGATAATCATACTTTAGATAATGATTATAATCATTATTTGATAATAATCTAAAAAATAGTTATGATAATTGTAATAATAATTATGATCATAATATGGATGTAGATGTGGATGATGACGTTGATGAAGATGTCTATGTTGATAATGATTATAAAGATAATAATTGTGATGATAGTATTGATCATAATAATGATAATAATTGTACTGATTATGTTGGTAATGATTATGATTATGATGGTGATGACTTTAGTTGTGATGATGATGATGGTGATAATTATTAGCATCATGATGATGACAATTATAAGTATAATAATAATTATGATAATCATGGTGATGATGATGTGGACGCTGATCACGATAATAGTAATGATGATGATGATTGTGAACGTAATAATGCTGTCTAGCGTAACTGTAATAATGATGCTGATTATAAAGAATATATAAATGATTATAATAAAGATAAGGACGCAAATTATGATGATGTCCTTGAAAGTTATCATGTTTATAGTGATGGTCATGACTATATTAATCATGATTACAAATAGTATATTGATGATGATAATAATGATAGTAATGATGAATAAAATGATGCAAATGAAGTAATAGTAATGATAATGTACATCATAATGATGATCATAATAATAAAAATAATGATGATAATAGAGGCAGTGACATCGAGAACGACGGTAACGATGATGATGATAATGATGATGATGGTATGATAATAACTTTTATTACGACTAATATGATGCTGATGATGATGATACTGATTATGATCATAATTGTGGATATGATTATAATTTTAATGATTGTAATGATAGACAAGATGAGTAAGATGTGATATTCCTAGTAGTTTTTATAATGATAGATGTAACGAAAACGATTATTACGATGATTATATTCAACAAGAATATACTGATAATACTATTAATAAAAGGAACGATGATAATGATATTGATGATAATAATGATTATGATTATCATAAAAATAATGGTAAATATATTGTTGATGCTACATGTTATGATGATCATGATAGTTATGATTATGTTTTTCATTGTATAGATAAAAGTACTTATGTAAATAATATTTATTTATTGATAAACTTAATAAACTTGACAATAATGATGATGATAATTATAAGGGTGATAAATATATAATGATATTGGTATGATGAATTCTATAATGATAATGAAAAGATCGATTACATTGATATCGATTATAACGTTTATGAGGATGTTAATGATTATGATATTTATGATGGTGATGATGACGTCGATTCTGATGATGATGATAATTATGATTCTAAGAGCTATATAGATCCTGATAATTACTATGATTATTAATATAATAATGTTAATAATATTGATGATAATAGCAATTTTCAAACATAAGTAAGGTTATAAGTTTGATAATAATTGGCATGAAATGTATATTTTCTAAATATTAGAGGTTTACAATGATGCTTATTTTGCTAGTCATGATTATAATGGTAATTTTTATTATAAAACTGATTCAAAAAAAGTTATAGATATAATGTTCATGACCATAAAGTTGATTATGATTTTAAATGATGATCATAATGATGATCTGATAATGATCATAACCATAATGACGATGATGATGATAATCATGATGACAATAATAATGATATGAGTAATTATAATTATGATAATAAAGACGACGCTGGCGATAATTTTGATAATTAAAATCATAGTATTGATGATTTACTTAAAGTGTCGATCACAATTATGATGATAATGCCGATGCCACCGCTGATAATCGTAGTAACAATATAAATGATGATAAACTAGTCATTAAAAGGACACTTATAGTAGTGATTAAAATATAACTGTTACGAACATAATATGGTTATTATAACAATACTTACTACGGCAAATCTGACAATGATGTTAGGGATGACGATAAAAATGACAATAATGATGATAAGCATGATAATAATAACAAAAACCGTGTTTATGATGATGAGAATCATAATGATGATGCTGATGATAGTAAATATAAGGTTAATGAGGATGATGATGACGATAAATATAAAGATAATAATGATAATAATCATGATGTTGATACTAATGATACTGATTATAATTTTAGTGTTACTGATAATGATAATGATGACGATGATATTTAGGGTGATAAACAAGACACTTATAATGCAGATCATAATGATGATAATGATGATGATAGAGATTAATAATGATAATAATTTTAAGGATAATGATGCTAAGTATAAGGTTAATTATGATAATGACTATGAGGATTATGACAATAATGATCATTATAATGATGTTAGATGTGATGATTAACATAATTATAATGGACACAATCGAAATGATAATGATTTTTTTAGTAATTAGGACGATGATGATAATAATGTCCGTATCTGTAATCATGATGATGGGTAACAAATCAATCATTATGACGATGATGCTGTAAGTCAAGATAAACAAATATTACGAATAATATTAGTGGTAATGATAATGATATAATTATTTATAATTATGACAACAATCTTGAATCTGATAATGATGATGTTAAGGATAATAATGATGATCATGCTGATGATAATCATAATGTTGTTAATAATAATCGGATAGATACTAAATACGATGACTATGAAAAAATTTATAGTGATAATGATGATGATGCTTTTGTTTTTAATCGGAATAATGATTATAATGATCTTAATAAAAATTTCGATGATAATCAACATTATAATGATGATTTTATCGATAAGGATGATGATAATTATGATGATAAACATTAGGACGATAATGATGGTGTTAATAATGATCAAGATAACAATGATGTCGACGAATATGATGATTATGGTAATGATTATGTTGACGGTAATGATAGTAATTAGGAAAATATTGATCTTGATCATGATAATCACTATGATGATAATGATGTGGATCGCGATGATAATGATGATGATGTTTATGACGATTGTTATTATTATTGTCATGATGATGGCAGCATGTATAACAATAATGATGATAATGATTGTAATTATGGTTGTGATTTTAATTGTGGACATGAATTGAATAAGTATTATTGTAATGATGGATAAAGTAATGAAGATGTAATGTTTCTAGCGGTAGTCATAATGATGGCTGTACTAAAAATATTTATGACAATGATAATATATCACAAGAATATACGTACAATAATACCTATGAGAGTGATAATGATAATATTGATGATAATTTTTATAATTATAACATAAATAAAAATTACTATAATGATGTTTTTGTGAACTATAATAATGATAATGTTATTCATTATAATCCTATTAATAAGCATGTAAATGAATATGATGATGATAATAATGGTATTGGTTTATTGATAAAATAATTGTTTATAATGATGATGATGATGATGACGATGATCATAACGATGATGATGACGACGATGATAATGATGATGATAATGCTGATGGGGATGATAAGGATGATGTTGATGACTATTATAATAATGATGACTCTGATGTTGATGATGGTGACCATTATGATAATCGTGATAACGGTAATAGTGATAGTGATATTATGATATCGATGAGCATAATGATATTGATGATGTAATGATGATGATAATAATAGTGCTAATGATAATGATTATGATTATGATGATGCGATGATAATAATGATGTTAAGAAGCATATTGATGTTCCAAATGACAATTTTTATGATAATTATTATGATGGAAATTCTCATAATAATACTGAGGGCTATCATCATCATGATGAGAAATGTGTTTATAATAATAGTAGTAATTATGTTACTAATTTTGATATTGACGATAAAAATAACGATGATTAAAATGATTGTGATTATGTAATGATTATACTGATGATATTGATTGTTATAATGATAATATTTACTACGATGGTGTTAATGAGGATGATTATTGTTGTAATGATAATATTAAAAAAATTATAATAGTAATGACAATGATGATACATGTAAAGATGAAAATGATAATGATGTCGAAGATGATGATCATGAGGATAACTCTAATGCCGATGATAATAGAAAAAATTATAATATTGATGATGATGTGGGGATGATGATGATGATACTGATGATGATTAGAAAGATAATTATGATGGCTATAATAATTATTATGATTTTGATAAGGATAACGATAAAAGCAATTTTTAATATAATGAAAATCATAAGTTTTAAATATATAAGAGATGGAATGTATATTCTTTAAAGATATTTAAACTACGATAATAATCATTAATAGACATGATGATAGAAGTAATGCTAATGATAATAACAAGTATTACCATAAATATTGGAAACAATTTTAATTCCATTAAAGTTATCAATTGTTTATGGAGCTGATAATAATCTTGCTGATGATAATGATAATAATTACGAGTATATAGATATGTATGATGTTAAAGATGTAGTGATCATGATGACATTTATAGTAATGATGATTATAATGATGTTATATAGATGATATTGTTGATGATGTTGATGATAATAGCAATCATGATAAGAATGATTATAAATATAATTAAAGTAATAATAATGCTAACCATAATAATAGTGTCTAAGATTATTGGGGATGACGGTAATAATATTGATAATGATGAAAGGGATAATCATACTTAGGATAATAATAATTGTTATGAAACAAATGGGAGAATATTATAGTTACATTTATAATAATACTGACTACGACGAAGCTGACGATGAAGATTAGAACGACGATAACGATGATGATATGGATGATTATGTAAAATATAATCGTAATTATAATGACGATGATGAAGGTTATGATGACGATGATACTGATTCTGATATTGACGATGAATATGATAGCTTAATAGTGATAATAACGCTGAAGATATTAATGGTGACACTAATAACAGTTATCATATTAATTTTTATAATCTTTATAATGGTAATTATGATAAAAAAACCTGCCAACTATTATCATAATGATAAGATATTTGTTGATAATGTATGTAGTTACCGAGTTGATAATTACAATAATGGTGATGGTGATGATAATGACCATGATAACAAGTACATTAATAATAATAATGGTTATAAAAACATTGATAAAGACATTTACTTTGATAATGATTTTCAATGATGTAAATAATGATGATGATGACGACTATGATAACTTTTAGGATGGTTATAATAATTATGATGATCATGATGTAGTGATGATCATGACCATGATAATATTGAAAAACATGATGATGATAAAGGTTATAATGATGGTAATATTGATTGTAATGATGATAGCAATGATCATTAAAATACTGATAATAAACCTAATAATTAAAATAATTAAAATAGTAATAAGAATGACACTTTTGTTGCTAAGATCAACAATAAAGATCTTAATTATGGTTCTGTCGGAAATTATATTGATGATACAGTCTAGGACCATTGCAATAATAATATTATTATTAACGATTATGATGACGGTGATGATAATTATATTGCTGTTGATCGAAATGATGATGATATTGACGATAACGCTGATGTTTATATTAATACTGGTATTAATTTTGGTAATTGTGATGATTTTCTTTATCGTATTGATAGTCAGACTTTTCATCATGATGATCAAATGCAGTCATTACATAATAAATATACTAATACTGACTTCGACAATACTGACGTCTATAATAAGGGTGACGACGGAGATGATGATGATGATAAGAATCACGATGGTCATGCTACTGATGACTATGATAATGATAATGCTGATACTTAAGATAATTATAGTTCTGATTATGATCATAAGGATGTTTTTTTTTATGACGATAATAGCAATATAAAATATGATACAAACTATCACGTATGATGATAATAGCTTATAGAGTGTATAATCTGTAAAAAAAAAGAAATGTATAATAGTTCTGAGCTCGTTGATTATGATGATGATTTTTATGCTGATTATAAAGATTATAACTGGACAATAAACCAGGAAACAAATTTATTTACAATTAAGTTCCGAATGATTTTCGATAATAATGATTTTTAATAATCATGATAACAATAAATAAATAAATAAATGAATAAAGAAAGTTTTGTTAAGAAAACTAACAGTGGTGTTTTATTTTGAGCGTTAAATCCAAATAACATGATGCTAATAGTTATAATAATGACAATAAAGATGCTGATGTAGCGATGATTACGACGTTAATAGTGCTGAGGTCGATTATGATCATTATAATGATTATAGTGATGATTTTATCGTTGATAATGATGATACAGTAATTACGAACTAACCTCTATATTTTAAAACCATTATACGGGTACTTAGTGTATTAGATCTGTCCAATACGATTGTATATCGATTTTATTATGATTGAATAGAATATAAAATAGACTAGTGCAATCTTTTGTACACGGATTTAGATAGTCTTATGTATAGCATAACGAATAAGAATATTTATAATGTGATGCATGAAAGTAACCGTGAAATTTGCACTTTGGACTATTCTTCCGACAATAAGTTCAACTTACCTCGAGGCAATAAGAAAGTTATCGGTTTATACCAGGGAGGAATGCAATGAAAAAATTATGCTGAAATCGGTAGGATTACAAAGAAAAATTTACAGTGTGTGGTTACGAGATAAAAAATCATTGAAAAACGCTAAAGTTGTCAAATGAAACGATGTAAAAGCCACAATAACTTTTGACGACTACATCGAGTGCTTACACAAAAATACATGCATGATTTAAGAGCAGAGAAACATTAGATCACTTCACTACCAGCTACATACTAAAGAAAAAACTGAACCTTCTCTTAGTAGGCATGATCACAAGCCCTGCCTGCTGCCTTTTGAAACAGACACCTTACCATGGGGCCACCACAGCATCATGGACCAAACAAGAGTGGTGCTTTTGGTCAGGTAGAAGTAGCTGGAGAAGAAGTGGCTGCTGTGAAGTCACTGAAAGCGGACGGGGCGACTTTATGTCAGGAGATGCTGCAGCTCGCAAAGCTCATGATGTTCTCCAGTAGATGTCTAAATAGGACTGAACTTAACCAGTAGAGCTCTCAAAGCGAGTCTTCACCTTGCAAGTGACCCAGATATACACACACATAAGCTTACACACATACACGCTTTTTATCTTATTTTTGTTACAGATGGATCTTGCTGCGCCTTATTAAATCGCCAACAACGGTTTTCTACCAACCAGACGATTTAACGAGATGATAGTGGATCACCACTATATAGTAACGAAACTGAGGATAGCAAAGATAAGGTTTTAACCCAAAGTAGTCATTGAATTTAAGTAGTTTTTAATATTTGTACCAAACAAAGTATCTATCGCTATCTTAGAAGATAGAAAGTTATTTAATGTCTTATTGGAAGCTGTTAATAATTTTAGATTATTTGTTGTATATGATGGAAATAGTCTGAAATTTCCTCATGCCTAATATTGTTAATATAAATATACAGTAGTTTATCTTTATATCTTGACTATTTATAGACAACTTCTTGATTATAATCAATTTTCAATAATTACAATTTTATTCGTGTATTGTATACTCTATTATTATTAATCTAACTATTGTGGGTACTATCAAAGCCTAACTACTTGGATAAATCTTGATGCCATGCCGTCAAAGGACCTCCTTACAAGATTAGTATCTAAATGTTTGGTTCTTTACAGTTTACGGTTCCGGTTGGTAAGACCCTCCAGAAAAAGGCTTATCTTGATAATCCTCGAGATAATACGTCAATAAATTCGTTGCTGCTTCTTGTGTGCTTGTTAATCTCACAGTTGATTCGTTGAGCCTATAGCTTTTTTCGAATACGTGTTTTGCATTACTCACACGAACTTTATTACTAACTTTTAATTCAGACTTCAAGTTGCTGTTATTACGCTCAAATTTTTGCAAGACTCGAACTTTATCATCAACAATTACATCTTTTAGTTTTATACTAGTAGTATGGTGTTTTTGATTGTTATAAGATTTAAGCAATTTTTATCAAATATAAGTCCACTTTTAGTGGCCTTGCACACTGAACTCTTTCCACATTAAATTTCTCAAAGCGCGATTAAATCCCTTGCACATAGCAGCTTTTAGATTGCTTTTGGTAGAGTGTAAATGGATCTTATACTTTTGTACGAGACTTTATAAATTTAAGTTGCAGAATTCTTTACTACGATCGGTTTTAAAGTTTATTAGTACTATACTTTATTTCACAATAGCTTTTATGGCTGTTGTAAACTCTTTACCAGCTTTTCTTTTAATGGGTACAACCAATGCATACTTGAAGAAAACATCTATTACGGTTAGCAGGTACTTATGACTTTTATTCTCACGAGCATATGGTATCATTTCAACAAGATTTGGCTTGCCAAGTCTCATCCAAGCCAGGAACATCATACTTTCTACGTGGGTGATTGCGACGAGCTGGCTTCTGAAGCTCTTTCACCACTTATTTTTTCTCACGATCTTTTCTCGTTAACGTCTGATGAGTGAATGTTCGATTTTTTATACTTATAATTTTTTCTACGGTTCTGCATGTCATGGATAACTTGCTTGATGTTATTGAGCTCTCTTTGGAAATGAGCTATTTTACTGCATGATAATTTTCTACAGGATCAGCCACATTGCATAGTCTCTTATCTTGGATATCATATTGTGCATCAGCTGTAACTTTATACTGAGCACCCGGAGGACCAGGAGGACCTTGGCTATCGCCTTTAGTTTTATCTAGCTTACGTCAGAACACGTCTATGCTCATTTTTATACTAATGCTATCAGTATATGAACCCAACCTAACGTAACTTATTAATGATGGACATGATTTTGTTGTCATACCTTAGGTTTCCTGCCGATTTCTTGGCTATGAGTAGTTGTAGACGGTCAACTAGCTCATTAGGATCGTCCCAGTTAACATAATCTACTGCTTTTCTTAAGCCACTTCATAATTAAGTAATAATGATCCTGTTTTTTACAAGATAGAAGATCAACCATCGGAGCAATGATTTTATTATATTTACTACAATTGTGCGTTTAAATAGCTCCATTTTTGTTGAATCCCTCTCTATAAACGCCTGAATTATGCAAAAGCTTATAATATTTTTCATAATCATTACGTGTTATGTTATTTCCAGATAGATGTTGTTTTACAAGTAGCTCTATCAATCCAACAGTTATCGAATACCTTGACTCTTTTATCCAGATTAGATTGTTCTCAATGTATATTGGCCAATCACCAAGCTTTTACATTCCATTTTTTTTTCTCATCCCATACACCAGATCTAAAAACCCTTATCTATTCTCATCAAGTATTTAAAAGTCTGAGTTATTGAATAGATTTTTATTATTATCGGATTCATCATATAGTGTAACATTCATCTCATCTTCACTTTGACTGACTGCAGACTAAAACATCGTTTCATCGTCACTTTAACTTTCTTTCTTTTTTATTTGCTTGATGAGCATCAGAGTATTGTTAAAATAATTTTTGGTCACAAAATGTCTTTCTAACATTGTTTGTGTCATAATTTTGCTGAAAGGCTCAGTGATTCGCTTAAGTGTTTTAGTCAATATTTTTCTCACTTTGTCTCTTCCAAACTTCATTAGTCTGTACTTTTTATTGACGGCTACTCTTGCCTTTAGCAATTGATATAGTACGTCTCTGTCTTGCTGATACATATTGTCGCTTCAACTTCTCAAAACATGCTAAAAGATTACCTTATATAGGTCCTTTATTAATAGCAAAATCGCAAAGCCCACCTTATAACGACTACAGTTTATTTGCTGTCTTTGTCGATTACAACAAAACCATACTTATCATCATTCCAGCAGCTAAAGCACGAATCTTTCAATAAATCATAGGGCATATCAGAGTTGACGTGATCACCATTTACATGTCTCATATCAACTTGATCTTGACGAAATATGGCTGAAACAATAACGTTATCTCTGACAAGATGCTTGGGTACTTAAGCATATAATTGAGAAGAATAGAAGCCATCCACATTTTCGTGTCTTACCATGTAGAAGATAGTACCTACATTATTCTGTTTTTCATAAGCTAAATCATTTAAAATATTGATGGAATTTGGCAGAGCATTGTAAGGAAATACTATCGTCTCGTGTTTGGTGAACAAAGAGTATTTCATACCGTTCATAGGTTCCAACAGCTCTCTTTAAAACTTACATTTCTGCTGATTTAGAGACTTTGAATTCAAAAAGTCATGCTCACATCTAAGTCCATTCTTATGTGCTATTAAAGCTTGTATGGTAATAATTTGACTAAAATTTTATGGGCCACAGAATACAGCTTGCGTACTGTTAGGGAGCAACTGAAACTGATCCATGGAATAAGTAATACAGCACTTATAAACTTTGTGCTAAGTAGTGTAAAGGGGTTGCTAAGACTATCAATACAACCTTCTCGTTCTCTAGTGCTCAGTAGCGATTCAACCTGGGTAATAATCATACATTGCAAAAGCGGACGTCGTGTTTTGAATAGTAATATAAATACTTTATCGATAGAACATTCCTTGCCAGGATATCAATATTGCGGCCCCGATACCAAACTTTTAAAACGTCTCGCTAGAGGTGATCCGAAAATAAGTCCTTTCGACTCCGCGTGCAAGAAGAACGATAAAGCTTATTTTTGAGATCGAATAAACGTTACGTCAAAGCCAGAGATTTAAGTGATGGAGAAGAAGCAGCTGCTTTAGCGATCACGATTGCTATAAAATTCAATAAAGATTATGTATGGGTTTAAAAAGAAGAGCTTCAAAAATAAACCGTGCACTGTCCTAAATGTATCTATTAAAGCTGCCTTACAGGGCATGAACACTAAAAGCAAAGATACACGTAAAGTTATAAGTTTATTGTTGACAGGCACTTGTAGCTTGGTCAAGAAAGTGAGATATCACAAAAACGTATAATTACCACGAATTTTACGTCCTTCTGCTAGAATCGGTGGTGCTCTACCCTTAATACCCTCGTTTGCAACCTTACATGCATCCAGTGTCCTAGCTAATGAGGTGGCAGAAATATCAAAAAGTATGTATGCAACTAGGGCAGTTGAACAGCAGCTACAAGAGAATTAAAGACATAATAAAAGGATAAAGAATATGGCTTTTGGAAAAGGTCCGAATCTTCGACCCTATAAGACACAATTGGGTGTTTACTCGAAACCATAGGCTGGAGAAGGTTTAAAAAAAAATAGATGGAATAATTTTGCTTGACAGAGCTCTTGCGAATGTTGGTTTGTTAGAATACTCTTAGATTTTAAAAATCCCTGCTTTTCGAAGTGTCTTTATGCAAAATAACTTAACCGCTGATGGACCACAATATCGCGAAACTGCAATAGTAAATCTTGACAATGAGAATAGGCCGGGGACTCACCAGGTAGCGTATTAAAAATGTAGTAATAATGTTGTTAACTTTGATTGCTTTAGTGATCTGCAACCACCGTTTGATATCATGTAGTACTTAGGACCAAATAAGGTTAGGTATAACTATAAAAAATATCATTATACTAATTCTTACAACTGCGGTCATTTACGCTTAAGATTTCTATCAAAAAGTATACAAGGTAATGTTATAGTTAGAAATTATTTATTTGCTTTTAGGTACTCATAAAAAACATTGGCACTAAGCCTGTCGTGAACTTCATCTGTATTAGAAGCGCAGTATTTTCCAACAATTAAATTTTCACCAAAATACATCTACGTTCTTAGCTTAGGTAGACTTTTAACGTTCAACTTAATTCCAAATATAGACGAAAGCCATAATAAATTTAATTAAGTAGGTATTTAAGTGATAGTTCCACCAACAGGTACCTGCAAAATACAAAATATTGAGTCATATTGTGTTGACGTATCATCACCGCCAGACGATATTTTCATTTGTATCAAGCTAAACAGTAATACGTTTCGCAGTGTCGTCACGTGTAGTCAAGTCATTGATTATTATAGACCAAAAGATTCTATACGTCGATTGTTAGGTTTAAATGAACGAGTGCTCGAGGAAAACTTCACTTACAAGTCGGACTTACCTGTAGCTACTCTTAGGGTCAATGCATTACGGATAGATTATAATGTCACTACTGGAGCCTACATAAACGTCAAAAAAGTTCACACTATTTACGAATTGTTCTCAGCAGTCCCGCCAGAATATAATATTATAGAAATTCCTGCATAAAATATCTATTTACCAGTTGTTGGATACATTACTTATTATATCTTACTACGCATCGTCGTTCAGGACGGTGATTCAGTCAATTTTCGCAGAAAGGTTATAAAAGTGCGGTTGCACATAAAACCATCATCGTAATGGGAATTTTATACAGTAATAAAAGCTATGCATAAGGATCATGATGCACATCAGCGATAAGTTAATGACAAATCGTAAAACTGTCAACACACCAGCGAAAATGACAGCTCATACGTTGAAACATTAAACTTCTCAAAACTTCAGTAGTAAAAATAAGAGGCCTAGGTGAAAGATCACTTGCATATCCTTATTATGTTGTGTTATACATGGAAAACATTCTAAGCATTAAGTCTCCAGTTACCCTTTCCGAATCAATTGCGCACTTTGAGATCCATGCTCATTGGCCATAGGCATCTGCAACTTATGGTAATTGTGATGAAAACCGTATATCATTTCAGAATCAAGACCTATGTTTGCTACCATCTCTCTCAACGTTCATGAGGGGTTAGTTAAAGCTGATAGTAATACAGCAGCAACAAGTACTTTCTTTGTGAACAACGCCATTAGCCATCTATTCGAGAAAATAATATATGAGATGAGCGCTGTTGAGATAAATAAATGTAAAAATATCGGTCCTACAACGCTCTTAAAAAATTATTTATCCCTTAGCCCTGATCAAAGCGTGATAAGTGATAGTACAGGTTGGATTGGTACTTTTACTACACTTATTATAGTTTATTATGGTGACTTTGTGGTCTCTTTTCCTTCGAGCATTATTCTATGTCTTGCCAAAAACTATCGCAAGATTATTGTAAACGTGAACATGAACTTATTCTTAAAAAACCTAGAACCGATCTAAGTGCAGTCATTCAAACCGCAATAGTAACTAGACTGTGTAAAAATTCAATAGGGAGCTAGAAAGACTTTATTATAGAAATATCTAAACTTAAATAATTTAAGCTTTATGAAGTGATGTTAGATTCCCATAAAATAAGGTTGCCCAATTATCTGCAAAACGATAAGTTCATATCCATGAGTTTCCGAACTTGGGACTCTTTGAATACCCACTCTTACACGTAACATGGAAACACATATGAGTGGTAAGAACATCCAATCACTTAGAAAAGCCAAGCTATGTTATTTTAGATTTCCATACAAATCGAAAAAATCAGAAAAACGTCAGTGCTGTCAAACTTAATCACTGCAACATAAAAAACTTTAAACTCTATTTAAATTTCCAATATTATCCTGGTGGTGATCTCAATGTTGATACAGCAAAAAATTAGTCCGCCTTTTTCTATAATATGTATGCCAATTTTCAGTATTCATATAATCGAAACGATTCTACACCATTGTTGAATATGGGACATTTTATACGTGATATACCTTTAATTGTCATTGATTGCTCCAAGCAGAAGGAGTCATTGATAAATGCTTCAGTAGATGTGCGTATATAATTTTAATCCAATGTTAATTCTTCCTCCAATACATGAGCCTATTGCTTGATTTTACACGACCGCATTATTCAGTATAACCCTATGAGTGGTTACGTCAAGAAACTTATGTAATGTTATGAAAGCCAGTGCACCACTCTGCTAAAATCATATGTCTTTCAGCCATAATGAAAAATTGTCAACAGCGCAGAAAGAAGGAAGTTAATGAATCAAGACCAGTAGAGTGGAAATAATTTGAGAAGAGACACACAGAGGAGAGGGCAGAAAAAAAGGCAAAAGATAGAAAAAATTGTGAAATTTTCTAAAGTGCTATATCACATTATTCAACTATTAGCAAAATTCATCACCGACTTAAAATATCAAATCCTTTCAATCAAAGATAATGATAACAAATATTGCCTGAACAATATGCCAGACCAGTTATTAAAAAATTAATCATCATTCACTGAACATAAAGGTTATAAAAACCTAAAAAAAAAAAATTAATATGTGGTGAATATGCAAGGCTGTAAAAAGTTGGGCTATGATTATGTGCTGAAGAAGTAAGCTATTCTTCTTCGAAATAAAGACGATGCACAGGTGTTCTTGCTCAGATCGCCCTTCCCATACCGTAAATAGACACAGATGTACAAACATGAAAATTTATATCTTGAACTTTGCTATCATGGACTGAAGTGGAACTCGGAAAATATCAACTGCACTAAGATCGTTGATATTCTACGAGAGAATCTTAAAGATGCCATTAAGATATTTGTGATTAAAGAGATGAAGCAAAGATAGCTTAAAAAATTTGGATTTACAGTTACCGATATGATGGACTATCCACCGTTTGAGCTCCCAAGACAGACCACCACTTGTCCTCATCACAATATAGCGAATAATTCTATGCCTAATGTCAAAAGCATGAAAAAGTTTTTTTTTACATGGATTAGAATGCTATCAGCTATCATGAAGGGTCTTAGGTGTTGGAAAATTTACGTAGGGTTTATTAGAAAGGTAAACATTATCGGCTGTACCTTACAGATAAGAGCATTGGGTCGGGGCTCTTATGAATCTGCATAACAAGCAGGCTTTTTTTTAACCCCAAGTGAGTTCCGTACACCTGACGTATGAAAGATATGTTTGCCCTATGAATAGCCAATCGATGTTAAGCAGGCAGACTACTCACCAAATCTTCGACGTTTTTGCGGTGTAAGTATCCTAAATTATTTCCGGAGATCTTGATGTCAATAATAAAGTAGTCTGCGCTGCCACCGACACATGTTGTGTTGCAGAATGGGGTCACTGGGGCGATGGAGGCCGCAGTCGAGCTATGCTAAGATCCAGGGGTTGCTGGTTTTCCTTGTCTTTACCTTCTTGAGGAAGTTCTTTATGGCTTTCGTCAGATGCTCCTCCATCCCGGTCTTCAAACTGTGAGCTGGTGATCAAATTCGGCAGCTCGTCTTTACTCAGCAACATGAGTTCTTCAATAAAGAACTCGTCGTTGTCGTTCTACCCTTAGCTTACATTGCTACTGTAAAGTGAAGTCGAATGATAAAAAACATTGGAAAAGCCTACTTTTTGTTGATTCTAGAGTAGCTACTCCGAACTGGGTGCTGGTGGCCGTCACGCTCATAGTATGTATATGGTAAGGAAAGGCAGTAGTAATTACGTTTTATAGTATGGCTCTGAAACAGCTGTTTGTTTATAAGCTCTTTAGAACAAAGATAGAAGTAAAAAATCTCTCTCTAGACTTTATGCCGCCATAAAAAAAAGATAAGTTAAGATCATCTCTGGGCTTCGCCCAGCCATGGGAGAGAAAAAACAAAAAAAGAGATAGAAAAATCTTTATAAAGGTAGTTTCTACGTCTACAAATATAGGCTTTAAAAAGGGCCAATTTAATTATAGCTCTCTACGTTTAAGTCATTAGCTCTTCAAGCAAATAGTTTACTAATTGGCCCTAAGAAGGACCTATGAAAGCTTGTTCTGCTGCCGCCCCTGGTGCCGCTTCCACCGCCGCTGCTTCTCACAGTTACCGCTGCTGCTCCTGGTGCCGTTACCGCTGCTACCGTTGCTGCTCGTCCACCGCTGCTGCTGCTCTTGTTGCTTCCTTTACCGCTGCTGATGCACCTAGAGCTGCTTCCACCGCTGCTGCCGGTAAAGCTGCTGCTCGTCCACCACTGCTGCTCGTCACCATCTACTTGCTGCTGCTCGTCCACCGCTGCTCTGCTACCGCTGCAGCTACCCCTGCTGCTGCTTGTACACCACAGCTTTACTACCGCCGTTCCCTTGGTGCTTCCTCGAAGTAAAATGCAACTGGAGCGCGAAAAAGCCCCCTTACATTGATTCTGGGGTAGCTACTCTGAACCGTGTATGGTGAAGGTAATGTTCGTAGTAGTTTTGCGTGAGCAATAATGCGCCTGGAGCCTCTCTCCGTGCTTTATCATCGGTCATTTTCAGGGTTGCCATTCACATGGACTTCAAATTTTTTTTAGAATTTTCTAATAACCGCTAACGCTTTCCTCTGAGTCTGCGCTTTGGCATCGGCTCTTTTAAGGGCCCTCTTTGACTGTTAATTTCAAAGTTCTATTTTATTCAGTTAAAATCTAAATTTTTCTTTAAAATTTGTAAGAGCTATTTTATGACTTGCTTACATAAGGATACAAATAAAAAAAAAAAAGAATAAATGTTCCTAGGCATCGGTCTCAAACCGCGGCACAGTGGTGCAAAAAGCAACTTTTTGGTTGAAAAGTCTGCCTGCTCCTCAAATCTCAACCGATTTTTATGATTTTGTTTTTAAATATAGGTGAAATCTTAGGGTTTGACGAGTCATAGCCACGTCTTGGTAAAAGTGCAACATAACCCTAAAAAAACCATGTTTTAACAAGAAAAATGTAAGTAATGAAAAGATCCTCAATAAAATCGTACTATCTCGTGTTTTTCATGTAACGCTGTGATTAGAAAAAACTTGGGGCTAGTTCTTGAAACCATAAAAATTTTACAGACTTAAGTGTATCAAACATAACCTGTCAGTGTACCATTTTTCGCCTTAACAAGCGTATTCTCCACAATTTGGTCATTTTGTTCACAAGATTTGCATGATAGGACACATCAATATCCAAGGCTTTGAAAAGTTATTTTCTTGTTAAACTGCAAAATAACCTATAAAATCCATGTTTGAGCCAGAAAAATGAGAGTTATAAGAAGATCCTTAAGAAAAATCAAACTATTCCATGTTTTTCATATAATGTTGTTGTAAGAAAATACTCAAAGCTAGTTCTTTAGAACTTGATGGATTTAAAAGACGATAGTGTATCAAACATAACCTATAAATGTACCATTTTCTACCTTAAGCGTAATTTTCAATATTTTATCATTTAGTTAACAAGATTTGCTTTAAAAATATGTTAAAGTCCTAGGCTTCGACAAGTCACTACCACTTTTTTGTTAAACTACAACATAACGTTGAAAAACCATGTTGTAGCCAGAAAAATTAAAGTCATGAAAAGATCAAATTAGCTCGGTAACGCTAAAATACTGTTTCTCTTGTATCTGGGCTTCCGTTTAAGCTGAAAATTTTTTTTTTAAATAAATGATTTTTTAAGACAACTAATGTTCCGTTTAAACCAAAGAATTACATAAAAATCAAGAAAGAGATTAAATTTGTTTTAATTGCTGAATTATTTTTTGAAGTAAAGCTTTCTGTGGGACGTTTAGGCGACAGGGTTATGTGATCTCTCTTTTCCTGGGGGACTTCCCCGTACACACCTATATGTATATATATATTGCGGTCGGTGACCCTCGAGTCCCACACGGAGACAAGTTTTCACCGATTTAACCAGCGCCACCTATATAATCTTTTTTCTTCTTCCAACAGTACGAAAATTTTCTGTACCGGGCACGGGTTTTTCAGGTTCTATAGCACCAAAACAAAACATTAGTACCGGAAAAACCGATGCCAGACACTCGAAATTGTAGAACTGTTGGAAGTCGAAAAAATATTCTATAGGTGGCACTGGTTAAATCAGTGCAAATTTCTCTCTGTGCACCGTTCGCTTTCGGATTCCGCTACATACATGTATATAGCCAGTGTTTAGTATTGCATATGCATATTACAGTGTGGACTGAGGATGAAGTGTGCACACCACACACACACACACATATATATATATATATATATAGCTATATATATGTGTGACCACTGCACGTCTATTTTCACATATGTTTTTGTATGTAAGTGTGCAAGTACGTATGTGTACTGAGTAAGTGTGCGCGGATGTGTGTATGCATGTAATACACACACTAAATAGTTAGTATTTTTATTTTAATAAAACATATAATTACCAAAAAATGCTTGCATGTACGGCAGATCGATGCAGACAGCAACTAATTATTGAACAAGTATTTATATTATGAGTTAACCTTCAAATATTAAAATATACGTCATATGTAGAAACGAAAGCAAGATAGACAAAAAATAAGAATGCTCCCGGGTTCCATAAAGGAAAAAAAAAACATCGCGACGCCCAAATAGGTGTTAAATACATAACCGCACATTTCAGTGTTTTGAATGTATCTTATTTAAATGAAAGGGTTAAACTTTGAAAAATATTAAATCATATTTAGCAAACATTTACAAAAGTGCAGAAGGGATTTTCCATAACCATGCGTACACATAACCTAAAAATATCAAGTAATATGCCATATCTTGAAAGGAAGCTAAATAGAAAATAAATAACGATTTTTAGTGGTTTTCTTAAGGAAAAAAAAAGGGTCGCAGCACCCAAATAGAGAGGTGTTGAAATATGCAAAAACATAACCAGGAATTTTAGTGTTTTGGATGTATCTTCATCAAATGAAAAAAGAAAATTTTTGAAAAAATTATATTATGTTCAGCAACCTATTTCAAAAATTCAGAAAGGATTTTCCATAGTCATGCGTACACATGGCCTAAAAATATTAAATAACTCGATATATCTTGAAAAGAAAGCAAGATAGACAAAAAAAAATAATTTTTATGGGTTTTCTAAAGGGTAAAAAAATATCGCAACGCACAAATAAAGAGGTAATGAGATATGAAAAAAGACTAACATTTATTTTTAGTGTTCTCAATGTTTTTTTATAAAATCAAGGTAGAAAATTTTCCGAAAAATTATAGCATGTTCACAAATTGTTACAAATATAAAGAATAAGATTTTTTTTTTGTTAGAACATAACAAGACAAATTATTTAAAAGATGCAAATTTAAGTATAAAAATAACTTTGACTTTGTATAATTGCCTTATAAATTTATGTTATAAGGACAAAATATCACATAAAAGTTGTTGTATATTTAGAAAATTGTTAAAAACGTTCTTAAACTATAAAAAGAGAAATTCCTTTGGTAGCTCTTGGGTCTCGGGATATAATCCCGAAAAATGTCAATACATTAGTGATTCATAACCCCTTTTTCTTTTACTGAAGAACGATCGCTCTCTTTTTACTATATACATATTCCAACTATCTTCGAAGTCGTCCCTTTTTCTGTGTATCTTACATGACTCAGTCCGTTCTTTTATTATTACTAATACTATGCAGTATTAAGTACAGTACACGTGCATAAGATAGCTAATGACAAGGTTAGCAGCTTCTTTTATTCTGGAGGTTCAGAGACCCACACGCGTCTTTTTTTTTAAAAGCGTTTTTTCGTTGAAAATGAATAATTTCTTCATAAAGTCATAGAAAAGACATCAATTCTTCATAGATTACTAAGCTTAGTTTTCCAAAAATTCGCTAAGCGCGAGCAATACGAGGTTAAATTTCTAAATTAAAAAATTTGTAAGCAAAAAACAGCTTAAACATTGTCAACTTAACATAGCTCATTCATTAGAAATTATTAAAAAGTTTGTTTTTCACACAACACTAAATTTATGAGGTAAACGATATTTTGTTTTGCATATATTGGCCATTTACTTGTTGTAAACAATTTATGCTAACTTTAGAGAAAAATTTATCTCTTAAGAAATTTTGTGAGGAATAATTTGAACTTTTGTGGAAGTTTCTACAACGTCCAAAAGCAAAGATACAAGCAATAACTAGAACAAAAACTTAAAATTTTCATAAATTGTTAAACAAAAAAAACCATCACCTGATCGAAACAAAACTATTTTTCCCCGATTTCTGATAGAATTCTACGGAAAACAGAATTTTTTAGATTTTTTTAACTTTACTAAAAAATTTTTATGAAAAAAAGCTTGAGAAACCGGACTAACAGTCTAAATGTCTCCGACTGTAATTTATGTGCGACATTTGCCATGCTGCCTTTTATTTTTTGTTTAATTTTTTTATTGCTTCTCCATACCTTAAGTGTGTCTTTTTTATGGCATCGTCGATAATTATTCAAAGCTATAACAAGCAAGTATACAAAAACGTTTTACATTTATTTAAAGAGCGAGTAATTATTCTCCTAATATAAATAAGTTTTTTCATTCTCTCATCATCTCTTAATATATTTGAAACATTAGAACTTAAATTTTCTAATTGTATTCATTTTATTAATGTACAATCCACCAAAAATCTATTTTATACGTCTGCCTTTTCAAGCGTATAATTAGAATACAATTCTCTATTCGTATAAGTTACTCTGTCAATTACTTACTCGGACGCATCAATTATCAAGGATTTTGGTGTTCAAATTATGACCTCAACGCGTAACGCGTAGGCAATATGACATTTTCGTGGATAACTTTACCTTCTGAAGTAGCAATAAGATAAAAATCATTTTTTTAGCACTGCGTGCCTGAAGTCACTCTTATCCGTTACTCAAGTATCACCTTTTTACAGTGTGTAAAAAAGATCTTACTTTTTTACACCCTGTTAAAGTGCTTAAGGAAACGATAAATAATGACCAAATTTACTTAGGAATGGATATAAAATGGATGATGATGATGGAAAAATGAGAGCAATAAGCAATCATTTGAAGAAAGACCAGCAAGTGCATGAAAACTGCGATTAAAATTATTCGAATATTGTGGTTATTCTGTACAGTAACTGTATAACATGGAGTGAGCAGCTGCTACAGCAGATTAATAGTCTGGCTGGAATTGTTAGATTTTTAGTTTTAAGTACAGTAATACTTATTAAGAATAGGTTTAAAATAACATTAAATTATGACAAAATGCACTTAGGAACGGATAAATTTTAAAAGAGGGTGATAGGAAAAGAAGTATATTTGATGTTGTGATAAGACCTAGCTACTTTCTGATTGGCTGAGAAATGACGTTGGACTATATTTATTATTCAAATGTATATGCAGGGGTTTGTGTGATGCTGAATTTATATATAAATGAACGACTGTCACAGGTATGTGGCTGTTGCAAATGGTGTAGGATTTATAAAATATTAAAACTATGTATAACTTTTTAATGTGGCGGGCTCAAGTCATCGTGCTAAAAAATTGTGTTTGATACTCGTGACTTAAGGGAAACTTTATTACACTTCCGACTATAGCGCTCGACTTCGCCGCGTGCCGACTTCAGTCGTGTAGAAAAGTGCCACTTAAGTCACATGTATCGAAAATGACTATCTTACTAAATACGCAAAATTAAAGACGTACAGGATGATGTCTTCGTCAATAACAGCCAGTTTTAGGATTTGTAGGTACCCCTTAAAAAAATAGAATGTGCATAATTATTTTGTCTAAATGTATCATTTTAAAAGAAATGTGATCTTCTTTGAGCATTTTATAGCTATGCTTTTTGTGGCACGCTTTGGCATTGGCGCTGGTGGTTATAGAAGAAAAACTGTAACGCTGGCCAGAATCGAATACCTGACCTCCCGG
Source organism: Copidosoma aretas (assembly GCA_030522625.1). NCBI lineage: Eukaryota > Metazoa > Arthropoda > Insecta > Hymenoptera > Encyrtidae > Copidosoma > Copidosoma aretas. Next base: position 18,152 of record JAPYYV010000102.1, on the reverse strand, counting down.
AACGAAAAAACTAATATTGGAGGGGTCGTGTAATAAATTCCGGCCAGTGTGATTCTGTAAATGTTTTTGTTTAGCATATTCACAACTGAATCATGAAAAAACTAATTTTGGGCTTTGATAGTTTACTTACTGAAATTTATTTAGAAATATTTTCATCGTTCACAAATCTTATTTTAAGTCCTCGGTATACTCTTATAATTCAATGCTATGTTCTACTTTTGTATTACGTTTGCATCAAATAGAGATTTCGTATGTAATAATAACTTAGTAAATCGTCGAGTTAAAAAAATATTCGAATGATTTATATTTGTATAAATACAGTCGTAAGTAAGAAAAATAAACATAATCGTCCTTGTAGCTTATGAAAACCTTATTTGGTATGAAATTGATCTCTTTTTCTTTCGCCAAGTGGATGATCTATGCAAGCTTTTAATCCTGGCAGTCCCAGTTCTTGTCCCCGGCACGGCGATTTTTTTTTTCTTAATATTTTTAATTTACATTTATTCTTATTTTTAATGAATTAAAGCATTGCTGAAATAATAATAAAAAAAAATTTTTCCCGTAAATATGCAATAAATACAGGTACGTTTTATAAAAAATTCTAGGAACTTTTGTGAAATGTTTCGTATAAAATTATGCTGAGCGCAGCAACGGACATTTAACTTTTTTAATGACGTTTAAGAAATTGTTTGAAGCTCTAAAACACTTATAAAGTTTATCATCGAACGATTGCAAAACATTTTGTGCAATGTAGGAATCAATTTCAAAAATTCTCGTGGCACTGTTTCAACCAAAGATAAAGTATACACTGGCTGAAATTTTTGACTTAAATAGATTTTTATCTTTAAATTAGATACATTTAGTGTACTAATGGCACTTATTTATGTATAATTTAATCATCCTTTGAACCAACATAATTTTTAAAGGGTAGCGCTTGAAATGGCAATATGAGTTTGCATATTGGACATTTTTTTTAACGATTTTTTAATAATTACATAGTTCTGCTCTCCTCTCAATTTTTCTAATTTATTATGGATTCTTGCGGATATATGACATGTACACTTATGATTTGCAAAATATGCGTCAACCAAGCTGATGTCAAGATGCTATGTTATTAGCTAATGAGTTTTTATTTATCTTTAGAAACATAGCTTCTTCCGGTAGTCCCGGGACTGCCTTATTTTTTTCTTTAAACGTATGACAAGTTGATCTATAAGGTGGTTATAGATGTACTCCTAATTGGTTTGCAAAGACTCGTGCAACGCATTGGATAATTGCGAGTACTAACGTAAATAAATGACTTTTTTCTAGGGTCAACGTAAAAAAATCGTAAGCATAGAATGATTAGCCAAAAATTATGATTTCCCTGAAAATATTATAGAATATTCTATTACCAAGGTGACTGTGTATTATATGAGCAAGAATAAAATATGTTCTATTACCAAGCAAACACTTGACACTTACGTGCTAAAGTTAAATGATGTAACAGATATTCAACATGCAACGGCTAGATTTCTTTCTATTTAGCGTTTAAATATTACCGTGAGGCCCTGCCCTCTGCGCGCTTCGCGCGCCAACCCCTAATATTTGATCAAAAAGATTATATCTATGATTTTTAAAGAAAAATTTAATAATTGGCTATTTTTCAACAAACGCTTTTAATTAATATCAAACCAACAAATTTAAATTGATTTTTAACCCTTTTTTAAAATCTTATTTTCAAGTTTGCCAGCTCTTGATCAGTCTCGACCAATCACAGGACAAAAAAAGGGCTTTAGTCACGTAAGGTTCAATCTTTCAAGGTAGGATAAAGAAAAATGAAAATTAAGCTATTTTACAAGAAACCCTTTTAATTATTAATAATCCAACAAATTTAGATTGATATTTAATTAATTTTTAAAATCTCCTTCTCAAATTGGCTTGCTCTTGATCAATCTCGACCAATCACAGGACAAATAAAAAGGCTTTAGTCACGTGAGGTTCAATCTTTTAAGGTAGAATTTTCGTTTAATAAATTACAAAATAGATTAGAAATTGAAGGTTGTGTATTTCATCGACCGCGTTGATTAAATTATATAAAATTAAAAGAAGGTTCAACAACTAAGGATGAATGTAAGACATCTTATGTATTAAAAATAAATCAGAAGCAATATTTTATTGATAAAAAGCAATAATTATGACAAAACCGTACTCAAGATTGATTTACAAAATAACTTTTAAAGTTTTTCCGATATGATGGAGTTATGTAGATATAATATTTATATTACTTAGTTTGCTCCCATTTATAGCCCAATAAGGTGAGAAAATATACGTGATGATACATTGCTGGCACAGGATATCACTTTTTCGGAGTAAAAACCTATTGCTGCCCTATATACTAAAGTAAGTATTCTATATTTTATATATCGATACAAGACAATAATACATCAAATATCAGTAAGTAAAAATAAGATTATAGCAGCTCGCAGCCTGTTCAAAGAAATTACTAATAATTCTATATTTCTCTAATTCTATACCAATTAAACTAATTTATGGTCGTCTTCGTCCTTGTTTTTGCCAGCTATAGTCTAACGATTTTTTGTACTTAATAGGTTTTCTATAACAGTAATCATTAGTTTTCCCATGGACACTGTTTTTTTTTTATAAGAGTCGGCCTTAGCCATGATTAGTGTAAAATGAAAAGTGATACAATTATTCAATGTATTTTCCAAAATATTGTCACCTTTGATTGTATGAATAAGGTGCAATTACCGTTCTATATATTATTGAATCTATAAGGTGGCATCACTTCTACATACCAAACAATTTGAATATTTTCTGATAAATAGTTACCAAAAGTTATAAGAAGTGTCAGTTAAACTGGTAATAATAAAGCTAGTGCTAAATATCATGTGATTTTTTTAATAAAATTTTGTTGCAAATTTTCCAGACTCCAAAGCTTAGAAAAGAATTCAATACATTTATCATATTATTTTCGATTAACGTTTGATTTTCAAATTTTTTGGCTCATTCTCTTCCTTGAATGAGTTCATTGAGAATCATTAGGGAGAAAATTGCAAAACCATGAATAGGTTTCCGAAGAAAATTCAATTGTTTAATTATTCTTTGTGTTTCTATACGAATTTTCGAGAAACCTATCCAAGTTTTTGCAATTATTTTCATGATGACTTGCAACAGATTTGTTAAAGAAAGAGAATGAATTCAATAAATAAAGATAAGATGTAAATTAAAAAAGATTAAAGTCATTTATTGAATTTTTTTTTCAAGCTTCGGTATTTGAAAAATTTAACATTATTTTATGAAACACTTTGCATATATTTAGCATTAGGTATAATACTGTCAGGTATAGTGATACTTCATATAACTTTCAATAAACATTTATAGTAAAATATTCAAAATATGGGCTATACAAAAGTAATGAGCCATCATAAGGTAAATAATTTAGTATCTGCTAAAGGAAAAAAGTTGTAAATAATTAAATTAATAAAAAACGATCCACAGTGTTAAAATTAAATAATAAAGAAAAATACTAGTGCATATATAAACGTAAAATAAACGAGGCAAAATTACGATTTCACATGTCACTAAGACATCGATTTCATAAATTTACTCATACTGACTTAGTAAGTAAAGTCTTACGAGTTTTGTTCCGGTTCGTTTAGCAATGTAAGCTTCTTTGTATAATTGAATCGCTTCGGCACACAAATTTTTGAAAATTACTCTGTTGCATGTCAAACTCTCTCTCTCTCTCTCCATAATTTTTTAGTGGTGTTGGTGCTGGTAATAGTTTACCCATAGCTGATTAAAGTGTGCTAACATGGACTTCTTACTGTTTTGCTATACCTTTTTTGTGCATAATTTATCTTGACTCTCCAAAAGGTAATTTCGCAACAAGTCTGCATAGTGATGGATTGGCCTTGTTAGATTTGTTTGTTCGAACCGCTATAATATCATTTTGCAGGATACATCTGACATTGTAAATACTGGCTAATTCAATTTTCTCTTCGAAGACTAAAAATGCTAATAATATTGGAATTTGCCATTGTTTACAGCAGTGTTCGGTAGTAACCAAATTCTTGTATGTAAATTACTCTAGTTAGATAAAACCCCTGTATCTTTCAGTTTCTTTATTTCCTTTTTTTGTTACGTATCATACATCATATCTTAGATGTAATGTTATAGTATCTTGTATCTTACCCGTAAGTTACTACAAAAAATTTTACGATTTTTGCGATCGCTGTTACGATTGCCAGTCGGAAATTTTTCACATGCATAGATTACGGCTTTTTATGTCTGTTTGACGACGCGACGGCCACTATGCTTGATAGTTTAAAAAATCATTATTTTATCATTTAGTGTTTAGAATTACTGTCTACTCGTAGTGTCGGATTAAAAATTATATTCTTATTTTATTCAATCAAATGGAATTCTGATTTCAAGTAAGTCTGGGATGTTAGAAAACCAATGGTTGGCGACATTAATAAATTAAATAGAAAAACAGCTACGTATTTTACATTGATCCATAAGAAAGCAAAAACGTTCATAATGATGCTAGATCGTGTAGCTTGCAAAGGCTAACGCATTGCAACTTTTAATTCCTTAGTTAACATACCTTAGTGGTTAAAAGATAATCATTGGTGTACACAAATATAGAATTCTATCTATTGTTGATCATTTTGATTCATTGCTTTCATTTTCACCTATTTTTAATAGAAATATCTTAAAAGTATCTCAACAGCATTTGAAAAATACTCTCACTTGATCTCATATACTTTAACAGAATCTAGAATCTGATCTCTACGTAGGTAATGAAAAAAAAAAATATCTTTATCTGATTTAAGGATTTGAAAATAAAGTATCTTACATCACACTTGTTCACACCACAGTTAAAAGCTCAAGTAATCTACTTACATGATATGCTTTGAATCGAGTATCAACTGATTGGGAGTTTTGTAACAAATGTTTTATTATTAAGTCCGACATTTAGAATAAGAAACATTATGCCATTAATAGAAATAAAATATTCTTAGGAACAATTGCGTTTATTTTCAAGGCTAAATCATTTATGGCTGCAGCCGCTATCAGTCCTGTCGATTTTGCTACTAAGTAACATTTTACATCTTAGCAGAACTTTTTTTTAGAAACTTCTTGTTACTTGTATGCCAATCAGGATATATAATGGTCATTAGAATATGCGGAAATACTTGTTTGTGATCACTGTTACCTATTTCTATGGATTCAATTGTGCGGGAAAAGAGAAGCTTGAGTGTGCTAAGGAAATAAATACCCGCAACAACGTAATCTTTTATTAGTGATTATACGAGAGAGCGGACGCTCACGAGATGTTATTCTCGGAGGCCAAAAGCGGAGAGACAGTCACTTAGTCTCCCTGCTAGTACCTAGGCGATACAGGACTACAGGTTAGTCCGCTTGTGCGCGCAGGCACAGAGCTTAGAGCGCGAGATTACAAGAGCTTCTAGCTACCGTACGTCACACGTCCGAAGTCATGCGGTCATCGTCCTCGATGGCCTTACTTATTCGCACGTGTGTATGTGTGTTTATGTCTTTGGGTCATGCTGTTCATGCGTTGTAAATAGACATATATGCTTTGTGTACACATAATTTGTTCTTGTTGCGCTGCTCTGTATACAATATTGTTTTTTTCTCTCTGAACTTTGGCTCTACCTGTTTTACATTTATTTAATTCTTTTGTTACATTTTATTACATATGTTTACATACAATATTTTCCGTTAACATCTTCACACAAATTACATTTTTACTTCCTAATATTTATAATTATGTAAATTTATATTATTGGTGTTAAAATTATTATTATTATCATTACTACTATTATTATTTCCTTTCTTTTTCAAGCGATTCTTTATATGGGACGCTCGAGATCTTGGCTTAGGGAGTGACTTTCTAAAAACTGACACGATTTTGCGACATGGTAATGTGGTCTCTCTTTTCCCGGGGGACTTCCTAATACATGTGACGCTCGAGTCTCTCCGTTCGCCTTCGGATTCCGCTACATGCATGTATGTAGCCAGCACCGACACGGTGGCGCAGCAGTAGAGTTGCAGTTTCGTCGATCTCTGGAATCAAGAATAGTGTACAGGCATGTTATGGGTGGAACTCGGTTCAAGTCTCGTCGTTTGTCTCGGGTTCGCTAAGCTTGCTTTTTTTCGGGGTTCGATTAACTGTTTTTCTTACGTTACGGACACCATGAGCGGGAGGTGTGCAGGAGTTATTCCTAGTGATTATACGTAGACACCTAGTCAGGACTCAGGCAATGCACCGATTAGTTGTAAGTACCCTCTTACCCCCCTTCCTGACATGGGGAGGCCTCCCATCCCTCATCCATTCCCTTTCTCAACTGCTCAGTGCCCAGAGTAGAGCTCTTACAATAGGAGCCGGACGTATAGCAGGATAATATGAAAAAAATTGTATATAGCTAGTATTTAGTATTGCATATGCATATTACAGTGTGGACTGTGGATAAAGTGTGCCCACCACACACTCATCCATGGATAAATATATATGTGTGTGCACACTGCATGTCTATTTTCACCTATGATTTTGTGTGTAAGTGTTTAAGTACGTGTATGTACTGAGTAAGTGTGCGCAGATGTGTGTATGCATATAATACACACACTGAATAGTTTGTATTTTTATTTTAATGAAACATATAATTGCCAAAAAATGCTTACATGTACGGCAGTTTGATGCAGATAGCAAATAATTATTGAACGGGTTTTATAATATGAGTTAACCTCCCAATATTTAAAAACACGTCACATTTAAAAAAGGAAGCAAGATATACAAAAAATAACAATGTTCACGGGTTTTCTATAGGAAAAAGCAACATCGCGTAGCACAAATAGGTGTTAAATACATAACCGCAAATTTCAGTGTTTTGAATGTATTTTATTTAAATGAAAGGGGTAAACTTTGGAAAAATTTTATCATATCCAGCAAAAAATTACAAAAGTGCAGAAGTGATTTTCCATAACCTTCCGTACACATAATCTAAAAATATTAAATAATATGCCATACCTTGAAAAGAAGCAAAATAGACAAAAAATAACGATTTTTACGGGTTTTCTAAAGGGAAAAAAGGCGTCGCGGCAAGCAAATAGAGAGGTGTTGAAATATGTGAACGCATAACCTGAAATTTTAGTGTTTTAGATGTATCTTGATTAAATAAAAGAAAAAATTTTGGAAAAATGATATTATGTTGAGCAACCAATTTAAAAAATTCAGAAATAATTTTTCATAGGCATGCGTACACATGACCTCAAAATATTAAATAATTCGATATAACTTGAAAAGAAAGCAAGATAGACCAAAGAAAACAAGTTTTATGGGTTTTCTAAAAGGTAAAAAAAAATAGCAATGCACAAATAGAGAGGTGTTAAGATATGAAAAAAAAACTAACCATAATTTTGAGTGTTCTTAATGTTTTTTTATAAAATCAAGGAAGAAAATTTTTGGAAAAATTATAGCATGTTTAGAAATTTTCACAAATATGCAGAATAAGTTCTTCGTTTATTTGTCAAAGCATACCCTGAAAAATAATTTTAACTATGCAAATTTAAATATAGAAATAACTTTGACTTGGAATAATTGCCATACAAATTTATGTAATAAGGACTAAATATTACATAAAAATTATTGCATAGTTAGTAAATTGTTGTACATGTTCTAAAATTATTGAAAGAGAAACTTCTTCAGCAGCTCTTGGGTCTGGTGATATAGTTCCGATACATGTCAATAAAGTAATGATTCATAACCCCTCTTCTTTTCACTAAAAAACTCTTGCTCTCTTTTTACTGTTGGCACCTGAACGCCAGTCAGCGCCCTCTGTAATTTCATGTATAACCAAATTTTGAACTACTTGAACGAAGAGGTACAAAATACATTGTGAGGTATGGGAAATTCATTGAGGTCTCGATTGTTATACAATTTCTGATTGTAAAAATATATTCTCTGATAAAGTAGATAAAATTAAATTTATACGAAGTTTATTTCTTAAATTAAATTTACGTTAAACTTGTTTAATCGATGAATATGTCATACCATACGATGTAATGCATCGGATTCCTGCATCTTTCTTAAAGATTCTTTTTTGGCCATAGGTGACGCAGAAACTTTTTATTTCGGTGCGGATATACGTATTTCAACTATCTTTGAAGTTTCTCTTCTACTGTGTATCTTACATGCCACAGTTCGTTCTTTTATTGTCACTAATATCATACAGTACCAAGTACACGTGCCTATGTGCAAGAGATAGCTAATAACAGAGTAAGCAGCTTCGCTTCTTCCGCGGGTCCTGAGACCCACACGTGTTTATTTTTCTACTCTGAATTATTACAGTTAAATTTACTTTTTTTTTTAATTTGACATGTTTATGTTCATATATATATATATATATATGTATATACATTGTTCATTGCATAGGTCAGGTCTTAGTTGCTGACTGGGCCGGCCGCTTGCTGGTTTCTGATCTTACCCGGTCACCCAACAGCACTCTCGATTATCGTTCGCTAGCTACCGTTCTGTGTGCAGACAAATCTTCGAGCAATATGTTGATGCCTGTAAACATTTTCAAGCATTTAAGATTTATTGGAGCTCTCCATTTTAAAATTCCAAATGATCCTACTGCCACCCCTAGCGCTATCTCTGACACAATCTACTCGTACTCCTTTTAATCAGAAGATTCATTTTTCCTTTGCAGTACTTCGCGTACGCGTTGAACTATATCCGCCAATTTGGTACGTACATTTATTTTGCTATTAAGCTTATGTTCCTGATTGTCAAGTTCCTACAACTTATTCCTTTGGATTAATACTTCTAATAATTCTAGTAGCTTACCTTCTTCCACTTTTTTTATCCTTTGTACAACTTCTTCCAAGTTCAAGTTTAAGCATTCAAACTTAAATATCTGGGTTTTCTCTCCTCTTGCCCCGGTCCCTTCTTGTCTCAGCTGTGTAGTCTCTTGCTAGGTTTATGATTCCTAAGTCTGCTACTTTTAGCGTCTTGTGCTCGGTATGCTCACACTGCCCATGTACCTTTTCCTCTCCCGTGGTGCTAAATGCATGCTGATTCTTCGGTTAAAGGCGTGTCAAATATGTGCTCTTTGATTTCTCCAGTATTATTAGACATTATTCCAGTTTTTTCACCGTTTTACCCAATATGAGTCGTATTTCGCAAGGGTGGTCTTCTTCTACCTCTTGTGTTGGTTCAATTTGTTTACATATGCGTATTTTTCCCATCTTCTGGCATTGCTGTGCTCATTCTTACAGTACTGGCGCAAATCTTTTCCCGCTTGCACTGCTTGCTACGTATTCGTTTGCTGGCTGTCGATATACCACCACCTCCCTTGCCTTCATCCCCACTTGTTCCACCGGCAACGATAATATCCTTAGAAGGTCTTACTTTTCTTTAGTTACCAGCGGTATGTCTATGTAGTGTACAATGTTTACGGTAATATCTGTGACTTACCTTATCTCCTCTTTTATTGTTTTATTTTCTTCCCTTGGGAACTTAAGATCCGGTCTGAGCTGCCCTAACAGAATTTTTGCTCGAGCTATAGCTCCGGAAGCTGCCTCTGGTAGATGCAACATGCCTTGTCTTGCAAAATAAATTATATCCGTTGATATAACGAACCGTACTAAAAGTTTCTCGGCCAATTTTTCATACTTCTACGTTTCTGATACTCTATCATATCCGCCTATGAATTCCGTAACTATCTTTAACCCTTCCTCTGGTATATTTCCTGCTTTATCTTTGAACCTTTTTATGCTCTAAAGCTCTTGTGTATTAGAAAAAATTATTGTAACCCTCAATTGTTCTGCTAGATACTTAGCTCTATTGGTTGTGTTAATCAGTCTAGACTTTACTTATTCTTGTAGTTTTATTTCTTCTGCTGCTGTTGCCTGTCAATAAAGTACTTGTACGGTTTCCATTTAACTACAAATTTTTGAACCTGCCGCTGCTCTGTACGCTTCTACCACTTTTTCTTGTATCTTTAAGGCTTTATTAGTGGCCGGTTTTATTTGCATAGCGCATTCATCTTCCCTTCTCAACGTCACCTCGCATTTCCACCTTGCTTGCCTGCTCGCACTTAAAAATAATTTAATTTTTCAATCACCTAATTCTAATCCACGGACTACATCATTTTTTAGGTTGACGTTACTGATTGTACCAGACCTTAATTTTTTTCCGTGATTCAAGGATTTCATTCAATAAATTCTACTCCTCTTGGTTGTTCTGTCACCGGCATGGCCCCAGCCCTGAAACATAAGATTCGCGTTTTTCTTTACAACCCATGCGTCTTTCTGTAGTTCTGCTTATTAATCGTCTTTTCAATATACTTGCACTGGCATTTACTCTGTGTTTTTTTTAAATATATTTTTGCTAATATCTCTATAGTCTTAAATGTGTAATTATCTCTTAAGCCGTCTAAAGGCCACGCTTACTCGAAAAGTGCGCATACGAATTATTATTTCGTTTATTAATTTTGATAGCGACCTCTCTTTGACTACTTTAAAGCGAATTTGTGCAAATGTCACGCTTGAGGCATTATAGGATCTTTTACTTGGTTTACTATAATTTTTTTTGTTCACTCCCCTATTATAATTATAACTGATGAATCCATTGTTGATCTCATTCACATTAAATAATTAAACGTTCATAATGCATGGTTCCTAATTTTATCTACATGTGTTACCCTTATCTCGTCACCATTTCTTAACTTTATATTGTGGTTTTTGTAATATATTTTTAAAATTTTATGCAGGCCTTTGAACTAAGCCTTATACTTACTTCCTGGCTTCTTAAGAACATATATCGCCTTTTCTCCTAGTAAAAATTTTGTGTTAAGCTTCTTATCGTAATAATACATAAACCTGTACTTCGCCTGAACTTAACTCCTAGCTACAATCGTTCTCAGCCACGTCATTGATTTTATAAAATCGTCTAACTATTCATCATAAGTACGTCCGTTTCTTATTTTTTCAAAACTTTGTGGAATTCTGGCTGGGTAGCCCAGTAATATCTTTTGAGGTGCCATACCTATAGCTAAACGTTTTCAAATTATTATCATCATCATAATTTTTGTGACTATCATCCCTATTATAATGATCATAATCGTCATTAAAATTCTCATCAAAATGCACATCTGCATCACCATCATTGTTATCATTATCATTATTATCGTTAGCATCCTCATGATCATCATAATTATCATAACCATTAGCACATCATCATCATAACAATAATTTGAATCTTTATTTTTAGGCGTATTTTTATCATAATTATCATTATTATAATGATTATTTTAACTATTATCATCATAATCATCATTATGATTATCATAATAATCAGCATTGTCACTATATATATCATCATAATCATCACCATTATTGTCATTATAATTGTTATTATCATCAGCATCATCATTATAACCATCATTATACTGATGACCATCTTTATCATCAGCATAATCATCATCATCATCATCATAATCATCGTCATAATCATCATCATATTCATCGTCATCATCAGCTTCAGCATCATCATCATAGTCAAAATTGTTATTATCATCATCACGATTATAATGACCATGATCATCATTATCATTATCAGCATCATCATTATAATCATCACTATCATCATTATCAGAATTATCATCATCGTTATTTTCATCATCATGATTATCACTACCATCATCATCATCATCATAATCAGCATCATCATCATCCTTATTATGAATATAAACATAAGCATCATAATCATCATCATTATCATCATCATCATCATCGTCACTATTATCATCACCATCATCCTTACATTGATCATATTATTATTGTCATAATTATTATTATCATCATCATGATCATAATCACTATCATCATAATCATTATCATCATCACCTGCTACATCATCATCGTCATCACCATTATTTTTATAATCATTATCATAATTATCATCTCCATCGTGATAGCTATCATCATCAAAATAATTATAATTTCCATCACCAATACAATTATCATCTTTATAATCATCAACGTCATCATCAAAATCCTAGTAATTATCATCATTATTAACTTTATCATCATCAGCATCGTCATAATCATCTCTATTATAATATTTATTAGCCCATTATCATTATCATAATAATCATCATCTGCATTATCAGCTGTATTTTTATCATCATTATGATTATCATCATTATTTTTATTATCATCATCATAATTATCACCATTACTATAATCATCATAATCATTATCATCATCATAATTATTGTTATTACTATCATCATCATCAACATCAGCATTATCATTATCATCATTATCATCAGCATCATCATCCTTATCATGATTGTAATCATCACAATCGTCATTATTATCAATATTGTAATTATCATCTCTATCATCATCATAGTTATCATTATTGCAATTTTATATTTATCATCATCATCATCATAATTTCCATGATTATCTTCATGATGATCAACATCACAATTTTTATCATTACGATCATATTAATTATCATCACTATAATTATAATTATTATGATGATTATCATCATCAACAATATCATAATTATAATTATCAGTATCATCATTATCATCATCATCATTATAATCATAATCATCATGATCATTATTTACATCGTCATTATCATCATCATCATTATAATCATAATCATCATGATCATTATTTACATCGTCATTATCAGCATCATCATCATCATCCCTATCGTAATCATCCTGATCGTCAACATGACTGCTTTTATGCCTCTTAGAATCATTTTTACTAAGTCTCCGGTCTTTCTATTTGGCTAGCCTACTTTTTTTACAGCGTCAAGGTCGTGACAAAATTTTAACCATACCTTGTCGTTTATTATGACTCACGTATTATTCCACCTTTTACCCTCTATTACCGTAACTTACTTAATTAAATTATTTTCTTCCTGCATTTTTTTTTCATTATGTATTTTATGCTTGTCGTCGATGGGGAGACGATTCACACAGTTTTACTGGAGCCCAGATTTTCTCCCTTTTTCTTATCCTTTGCCGTGTTGCTTTCATTTTTTTCTTTTTTTTTGTTATTGTTATCAATATTTTTTTTCTATCTCGCTGAACTGTTGCCACAATCGAGACTATAATTAGTATCCCATTGTTCGCGTTGGTCCCTTTTATTTAAAATATTACTTTCCGATGGTTCGTATTGTGGCGTTGTCCCGTCTTCTTGTTTTTTCCTGTTCGACTTTTTAGCGATGTTCGCCTTGTAGGTGGATGCGATGCCGTTAGCAGGTCCAATTAATCGCCTCGGTCGTCCGCTTTTCGCTGCTCGATTTAGCAATCACTAGTCCCGTGTATCCTCTTTTCACTGTTTTTGGTTAATCTTTAGTCACGTGCCCTCTATTTACTGTTTATTTTACTCACGTAAATTCTTTTCATTTTCAACACACTGCACTATAGATGCTTCCCGACGACAAAAACGTAAAAAAATATCCCTTTTTTTGTCCACAACTAACGCATCCACATCGAGCCCCAAAAATTAAGGGTCGGTGTATCTACAACTTTCTGTTATGTGGCGAATGCAGAGGTTGGGTTGCTGAGAAAATAAGTACCTACGAGTTGAAACAACGTTACCTTTTATTAGTGATCATACGAGGGAACAGATGTGCGCTACATGTTGTTCTCGGAGGATGGCAAGGGGAGAGGGTCACTTAGTCTCCTTGCTAGTACTTGGGCGGTACAGGACTGCGGGCTGGTCGGCCTGTGCGAGCAGGCGCCGAGCTCAGGGCGCAAAGATACAAAAGTCTCTAGCTACCGTACGTCACAATCCTAATAATTCTATTATATTGAACTTGCGTACAACGCTGTACCTGGGAACCTCAAATAATATAATGCGAGAGAAAAGTCTATCCTATCCTTTCTTACCTGTAAATTACGTTTAAATCATCTGTCACTCTAAATTTATAAAGTGCTGCCAAAACTAAGCAATAAAACCAGGGTTGCATCAATGTTTTTTCCAACATGATTCCTTTCAATATTCTATTTAGATTCTGAACTTTTACTGCGCTTACACTTCATAATGACATCGATAATGTAAATACGATAATAGTTAAAGTCTATCTTTTTTAAGATAGGAGAGATACAAACCATAATACCTAACGATAGACTTGTATGCTCTTTAGTCTTATATAAATTTTTTGTTTTCTGACACAGCAAAGAGTACTACAAGGCAACTACTGTAGAAAACTTGGTAAGGAATGGTCGATAATATCAATTACTTTTCTGTAAAATTGGTAAATAAAGTGGTAGACATCAAAATAGTATAACTGTAGTGACGTATAAAAGTCTTTTCAATAAGAAATATATGCCACTGAACTAAGTCTTATTTGAATATGATGATTGAGCCTTTGTTTAGAGTTAAAAGTGAGGATTACATAATTCAACGAGACGATTTCGTCTACAGCGCTGCGATTGCCTTTTGTTTACCAACCCATGGTATCCATGTAGGCAGACGAACTTGTTCCTAAGCACATATTGTAATATAATTAAAATAGTCCATCTTTGATAAAAGTGTCTCATACTTTAGATTTTAATGCGTTGCAATACTTTATATCAACTTTTATCTGTGATTTATTTAAAATGTTGTAAGTGTCAGGACCTAAAAATTTTGAAATTAAAAATAATGTGAGTCGCTGTAGTTTCAACTAGTGAATACAAAATCTATCAAAACATTTTACGGTATTTATCTGTCCATAATTTTCTGATAATTTTTTAAATATTAATTCGATGACATACTAGGTTGTATAATTTTATTACATAGAAATTCAGGACGATCTTAGTGCTGGAAAGACAAGATGCTTGGTATTTGCATATAAATATCGTATGTTATATTACTGATTAAGGTTGCTAAGTGCTGTTGGTGCCAGTACCAACAGTAATTACAGTATACCTTAAGAATAACAATACTATTTTTTGGGTTAGGTTGACCTTATAAAAGCGAGTGAGCTTTCTTATCTTTATTTGATTAAAAAGCAGTAGATAAAACTATTTCGTATAACATAATGTTGTATTGTATATTAACAGTTTCGGGATGTAGCCTTTACTAACAGCGCAGATGACGCTGTTCCGCCGTCATTTTCTCTCTCCCATCCTATACACGACTAATGCTAGCAGGCTGGCTGGCAGACACGCTGCTTAACTGCAGTTCTATAGAGATCGCACTGTAGTGCAGCTCTATATATGAGGCATTCCACGTGATCGACAAAAAAAAGGTTTTCCTCCAAACTTTAGGAATCAGTAGTACTTTAAGAAAAACAATACTAAATTTATTTCAGATTTTTTGATCAACACTTATGCCGTCAGTGACGGTGACGATTTTAAAATTTTTTCTTGGACCGCGAGCTTCTTTAATTCAGAGACACATAAAAAAATATTGTTATCATATCCTCCGTAGATTACAATAAAAATATTAAAAACAGTTTTAAGGTGAATAGCCCCCTGTCTTTAAGTTTAATGATCGTTTTGTTAAGCAGTGTAAAGTTTTGTTTATCTTCTGTTTCCAGCTTGACATATGCATTTTTAAACAATTCTTGGCTTTTCATATATGCAAGCAAAATGTAGGCACTAAATGCTAAAGAATACAGTTTCCCTTATTATCTTGTTCCACATGACACATAAATATGTGTAAAAAGTGTTTTAATATGAAATGAGGCGCTTAATACGATCCCGCTATCAAATTGATCAAATTAAAATTGGTGGATCTAATTTGGCAGCGAATATTTTCAAAATTGACGAATTTTGCTAATTAAAAAAATGACAATAAGTCGAATACAATCTTTGTTATTTTTCGTCCATTACGTCATTTTCAAGAAAAAAATCCCGTAACGTTTGGAATTCTTTGACTGGACACGTTTTGGTAATGATAGCTGATATAAATGTAAATTTTTATACAGTAGAATATGTTGTTCTGACCCTTCGTAGGATATGTTTGACCCTTAGTTGATTAGGTCACTAATTTAAAATTTAGTGTTGGCTTGATAATATTTAAAATGGCAGATCCAATATGTTGGCCAGCATTTGTAAAATAGACGAGTTCTACAAATAAAAAAAAAATCGTAATCTTAATTGAATAGAAAGTTGTATGTTCTTTGTGGTCTAATAGACTACTAAACTTTTAAGGAGTGAGCAGAGCAAGCTAAGAGACTTGAACATCTATGTTTATGCTGTAGCTATAAATGGCGGACGCAAGCCTGTGCTAATCTTATGGGATGAGACAACCAGTCAGCTGCGGTCTTACGATTGTCCGCTCACTTTCTTGAAGCTAGTGATTTTCTAGTAAGGAAAAAGAAGATGTTCGAAAACATACTAGTGTTGGGATAATCAATAGAATGTTGTACAGAAGTTTGCAGTGTGTGCTAATAAATTTAACGGATTACCCAACAAAGGCTTGAACCTGATGTCTCTATTCTACTATGGGTACGTCTATGCGCTAAGATGTGCCGCAACTGTATGAACTGTGCCCTGGAGTACCGTCTCACAGATCACTATTATGACTGATGTCTACAGTTTGTATCGTTGCTATTTTCTTAAAGAAAATAAATACGTTAATTACTGTAGTCTGGTTATTATTTCTGTCTTCAACATGACTCGGCACAGTTTGCACCTTTTACAAAGCAGCGATTCAATTTGTAAGAGGTAGATTTCAAACTGCTAACAGAGTTTCTTTTTCTGACGGTGCTACTCAGCGGAATAAAAATTAATAATATGTAATAAGCTTTGCTTACCGTACAAAATGTTTTGATCATAATGCTACATAGAATTTTTCCCCTACTGCACATGTGAAAGGACCATGTCATGGCCTTGGTCCAACAGTCCAAAGAGATCATACTTACCCTCCAGAAGCTCTATTATTGGCTGAGTACAACAGATGGTTTACTAAATATACATTTTAAATACTGTGATGAAAATTATATTAAAGCAAATACAAAAATGCTTGATGAAAGATTTAATTAGAGTTCAAAGGTTTAGAGCTTACAACGAAAAAATTGCTTGATAAATTTGGATGATGGATACATTAGAGCTAAAACTCATTTACTCTCTTTTGCTTTTGACCAATTAAAAATATTGTAATTTACAATGCAGTTTTAATTCTGAGGAGGTAGCGTTCTTTTTCTAAATAAAATGAAACTGAGAAAACGATAGAATTTATTTTATTCCACACCTTAACAATCATCTATATACAATAGCATATAATGCTTATTATGATGAAGATCGATCAAGTCAAAAAATTCCAAATCTTAACGGATTTTTCCTTAAAAATGACGTAAATTACAGAAATTTTGCAAAAAAAATTTTGACCTAAAATTTTACTCAGACTACAGGCCTACTTTTTAATTATATAAATTCAGTGATTTCAAAAATGTTTACCGCCATATTGTATTAACCAATTTGAATTTAATAAGGTTGACACGAAAATCGTATTGGGTGCCTTATCTTACATCAAAAAACTTTTTTGATGAAAATTTTTTTTTATGCCGAACAACAGATAACGTACAACTGTGTTTTTAACATTAAGGTAGCTCCCTTGCAAGAACCTACGGAATGAAATTTGTTTCATTTGATTGATTTTGATCCGCTATATCCGACGGTGTCCTTGTTTATACCCCGAGCGGGACGAAATCTCGGGATATTTCAGCTCAAAGTTGTACTTTTTATCATAAGCTCATATGCCAGAGCATTAAGAACTCAGATGTACAGGCATTTTCCAGCTCACAATGAAAAACCTGAGCAGGCATATTATGATGTACTTGCAGAAAAATCTCCGTTTTTCTTAATTCTGTCCTGCAAAATGCTGATAACGGGGCATTTTTAAAAGATATTTGCCAAGAAAGACGTGAAAATCAGTTTCATGGTTATAAGATGGACACTAGCAGAATACTGACACAGCTGTATGTACATACCTATACATATACACACAAGTCAAACTCTCATACTTGGCGAGAGAAGTAGACTAGGGAGCTACCTTAAGGGCAGTCCGGAGATAGTTAAAGTTTTCTACCTTATCGGTGAGGACGATTTGATTTTACAGCTGTATAACACTATTTATTACATGACTAGCTATTT
>JAPYYV010000101.1:0-99458 GCA_030522625.1 Copidosoma aretas | reverse complement strand
CCAAATTTTTTTATTTACTCTGTGATTTCACGTGAATTTTTTTTTTCTAGCCCCCCCTTAGTCTCCCCTTACCACCCTCGCTGGCCTCAGGGACTTAGAATTTTTTTTTTGTAAGATCCTAAAGATGTCCTAAGGCACCCGAAGGACATTTTGCCGAAGACTGCCGAAAACTGGCGAATTATTCCGATTATACGCAAATCAGGGACATAGTATTTTTAATTTCTTGTAAGACCCCGATGATGGCTGAAGGCAACCGAAGGACATTTTGCCAAAGACTGCCGAGAACTTACGAATTATTCCGATTATAGACGAATACCATCACAATAACACTAGCATCCTCTCATATATCCGAAAACAACCTATTGTTTTCTTTTCTTATTTTATCGGTTAGTATTGGGTTTCTTGTTCAATACGTTCTTATCAATTTTCACCCTCACTACATTATGTATATTGTCATTGTATGTATTTTTTGTTTTATATATTTCTACTTACATAACGTTGCGTTTACAAATTTTATAAGTTATTTTGTAAACTAGACAAATTTTCACAATATTTTATGGAAAGGGGATGGTTATTTAGTACATTTTTGGCAATTTGACATAATATAAAATAAAAAAGTTATGAACATGTTTTACCTTATTTTATACAACGAATTAGTTATATAAACAGTCTATATCTGTAATAAAAAATAAATACTATGATGATTTTTCCACTCCACCTTGCAGTAATCATCCAGGAGCTTTTGTTTTAGAGTGCATCTGCATTTCTCTTAGTAACATCAACACAATTATCATAAAAAGTAATTTCATACATATATTCCGTATACATGAAATTACCTTTTCAGTTTGTTTTGATATTAAGATAAACAGACCACATTCACTTTTTAAAATTTATTCTATAATTTTGAAAATCTTTTTTAAAATGACCTCAGTGATCTAATCAAAATTTTATTTGAATTATGTTTATTATTTACTATCTATTAGATTGTAATTTTTTACCATGCTTTCTTGTTATCTTCAAAAACTTCTTCCCAAACTATGTTTTCAACAATGTTACTCTAGATTAAATTTAATTGTATAAAAAAAATAATTGGGTTTATTGCATCCAGACAATGCTTCATATAATTGACTATAAAAAAAAGAGGTTTATTTAAATTGAAAAAGCTTACACGATAAGAGTTTGTTTTCTATATCAAATAGAAGGTAATGAAGAGTTATTATAAGAACATAATGGTCTATGTGGTATAAAAACCTTATTTCCAATTTTTTACCAGGTTATAATTTCTGCTTCTATATTGAATTCATGTAATATTGATATTTTTAATCTTGTACCATTACAAAGCCCATCATTAATGCTTAAATGTAGTATGAAGATTGTCACTGCTCCGATTCTTTAATTTGTTTTATGTGGTGGAAGACCTACTCGAATATTATCAAAAACTTCTGTTGAAAAATCAATGTAAATGACATCATCCGATTTTTCAACACCTTTGTAAGTAGCCTTATCTATACTGTAGTATTTTACGATATTTTCTTTTATATTACTTAAAACCTTATCATTAAGAACATAATTATATATTTATTATAAGTTGTTTATATGGCATTATTTAACGTTACGCTTGATATAGTTCCAAATATTTTTGAACATACATCTGTAGTAATCCTATTTTCCAGAATGTTAAAATTTTTGATTTGCCCATCTCCAACTTTTAATAATAATTTTGAGAATCCTTAGTCTATTGATCTTATGTTCATTTGTTATTTATAAATTTTGAAAAAAGGCCATAGCTATGATAATTTAATCGTTTCCGAAATTATTACAGTTCGGTTACTATTTTTAACTACAGACAGAATTTGACAGAAATCTCCACCTAACACTATTAATTTATCTAAAAAAGGCTTATATTTGTCACACAAATCTTGTAGAGTTCTGTCAACTATTTCTAATGCTTTTTTTGGAATCATTAGAGCTTCAGCACATATAATAAAATCTACTGCTCTTGTTTTCTTTTATCCATTTCATACTTTAAAAAAGAATTTTCAATGATATCTAATGCTAATAGTAATTTCAAAGTTCCATGACTTATCATACCTTTTGGTAGTAATATTGATGCAATTCCTGTCCATGCCATTATTACAATTTTTTTTTTCCACAAAAAATGTTCTTTGAAAATATTCCAAATTTGTAAGTCGTTTTCGATTAAACCCTTGCTAATTGCAGTTTCTTTAAAAGTTTTATATGCTTAACCTTGATATATTTTTAAATAATAAAAAAATGTTCCACAATGTTTTTTATTTAATATCAACTTTAGGTAAAATCATTTTTAGTCTTTCAGAGAAATAACATTCAATCAACCTATTGCAGTATATTTTCTGGAACGTTGTCTTTTTTTCTATTTTTAAAAGTTTTATTAAAATCATATTATTCTGGAATGTTTACGTATTTTCAATATTTTAGCAAATTTATATGTTTTATTGAATTCAAACCATTCTGTAATTTGAGTTTTGTAATTATTCTAAGTTTCAGAAATTTTGTTTTGATCGAAAACTATATTTTGTTTATTTTCAAGATGTACTGGTAAATTTACTACGCAATGACTTTTACCGCAAATGGGATATTCTTGTAATCTTCACACTGCTTCCATCGATGTATTGTTTAATTTCATCATGAACCGCAGTTTACATCATTTCGTAGCTTACATCTTTCGTATTTTACAAAATGCTATAACATTTCCTTTATTTTATGCTTTGTATCGATGCACAGTATTCTACGTTTATGTGACATTTGTATTTCATTATTGAAGACATATTGTACGGTACAACCATTGAGTTGCTAACAAAAATTTTTTCAGTACTATTTTTAATTCTGTATACATTTTTTCTGAAACATTGTTTTTTTTTTTATATTCTGGATAGATATTTTTTTTAATGATGTACATCACAAAAATCTTTAGGAACATTTATTTGACAAATTTTTTAATTTTTTTTAACATGGTCTACATAAAATATGAGGACCATTTAACATATGTTAAGTTACTAATTATATTAATAATTCAACATTTGAAGGAACTTCGGCAGAAATGTGATTTTCAACATCATTAGGAGTAATTATTCTATTATTATAATGTAATATGACTAATATATGAGCATGTGGCAGTCCTTTTTTTTTTAAATTCATTAGTATAAACGCAACATATTATTTTCTTAAATAAGTAATTTTTTGTAATATCATCCAAAATACATTATAAGTGGGTATAAAACAATCTGACTTTTATAATTGGTACATCATTTAGTAACGTTTTCTTTGAAAAAATTTTTTCATACATCTTTAATCTCTTTCCATATCGGATTACACGTGACAGTTATAAACAAATCAGGTCTACCGCATTTTCTCATAATAGCCATTGCATCTTGA
The DNA here is from genome assembly GCA_030522625.1 of Copidosoma aretas. Taxonomy (NCBI): domain Eukaryota; kingdom Metazoa; phylum Arthropoda; class Insecta; order Hymenoptera; family Encyrtidae; genus Copidosoma; species Copidosoma aretas. The sequence goes on along the minus strand of JAPYYV010000101.1, from coordinate 96,044 downwards.
TAATGCTGTTGCATACATCGTGGTCCACCAATATAGGTTGAAGGTAATTAAAAAAGGTTTCCAATCTTTTATCTTTGTTTAAAATTTTGTGTAATTTTCGATGCAGTATTCATGACATGATCCAATAATCCCTTATAACACTCAATACGTAAAATTTTTTGATGATTCCCTAAGTAGTTTATACGATTATTTCTTACAATAATATGAGCATTTGTAAAGTACTGTTGTGTCAATTTTCCTGCTTTTAATAAAGGATCGAGCTTAAACTTTTTTGGTCCATGCGATAATCTGTCAGTGTAATCTCGCAAGTTTTAAATGGTTTGAATTTTTTTTATTGGATTTTGAAAATAATTTTTACTTGAACCTCAATCACGAGATAAAAATAAGAAGGAAAAAACCATAGGATCTACATATTTAGATAATTTATTTAAATCAGTATGAGTTGGCATATTATCTGGAAGATTTTTAGGATTAACACATATATTAAAGTCATCAAAAACTTTAGATTGAGAAACAATAATTGCACCACATTTAGCTGTTAATGGTTTATTGTAGCTATTATTTTGTTTACCATTTTTAGGCAAGAAAAACATTTTGTACTCTGGTAAATTTTGTGGTTTTGTAATCTGATATAGATATTTGCAACTTTTCGATATGGGATTTTTATTTAAAATTTTGGTCAGAATTTCTAAGTGTTCTTTAAGTGAATTTGGATTTAACTTACGTTTTTCTTTAATTGCATGAACATCGACAAATATGTACAGTTGGCTGTTACAAGGCTTGATATTGGATAAATTTTTTAAAGTATTAGGTGTTGAGGGACAAACTTGACCTTGCAATTTTAAATTATATACAGCTTTTTTTTCATGTTATATATTATTATTAAATGATAAAAAAAAAATGTATAATTATAGTACCCTATTAGTTTTCGGAAACCATCGTCATTTAACAACAATTTTTTTAATAATTCGTCGCATTTGCTTAATGACGGTTAAATAATTTGTCCTATTTTACAACAAAACTTTTTCCTTTCTTCTATTCAAAAAACAGCAGAACAAAATGGTCATTCAGAACTTATTTCTCCAAAATAACTGATTTTAGTAGTTTTAGTATCATAAGTTATGCCATTTTTTTCTTTTATTTAAAATCTAACTATCATAACTATTTCTATTTTTACGTTTTAAACATTTTTTAACAAAATTTTTAGAATTATTTATTTTTTTGTATTTTTCAATTTATTTGTTATTGTGTTATGTTTGAATTTTTTTCAATTTTTATCTTGTATAGTTTGTGTTGTATCCTCAGCTTTTATTTTTGTTTTGAATCTACTGCATTCAAGAACGTCGTAATAAGGAATATTTTTGTTGTTATTACATGATAAAATTATGTTTGATTTATTTAATACAACTTACGGTATTATAACTTTTTAGTTTACCTTATATACAATTAGTTATAAACTATAAGTTACTTCAACTTAACATAATAGTACCATGTAAATCTTACTAAACACATATAACTGAAGAAACTGACACAAACATTACAACACTATTTATCCAAGAAATTCGTGCTCCCTGCTATCCTCTCCATCATTTCATTCTGTTACCATATTTCTACGCCTCCTACAAAAGGAGATTACTCGTATAAAATACAATATAAGAAAATTGCTTGTGGCATAATTACTTAAGTATAACTATCGAATGTAAGTCGTATCAAAGATTTAATTTAACGAGGTCAACAAAATAAATGGATTCAAACTTTAAATATTAATAAAGTTTAACCATATGCACAGAATAATAATACAATATTACTACACACCCAGCATTGAGCTCCGCCCATTGAATTCTGCATTGTTAATGTTTCGACCATTGGCAGAAATGTTTTTAGTCGACGCAGCTGTGTATCCATTGTGTTTTTTACATGTGATATCTGAAAGAGATCTTACACAAATTCTGATAGTTTGTTTTCTCACTTCCTTTACGAATTAAAAGTTTTCTTTTTTTCGTAATTAGTTACATATAAATAACATGGTACATTAATAATTACCTATGATGAGTTGATACACAATTTTAAATTCTTTACACGCATGCTCATCTCCTCTTCCTTTGAAATTGAATATCACTGTTAATTAATCAGTCATAATAGTTTTAAGCATACAATAAATGTAATTTTTTCCATCTTTTCCTTTATGTCTCTTTTAAATTGCATTTTGGAAAGTAGCATACATTTTATTTATTTCATACAACAGTAATTAACTTACATTTTTACAAACTTTCAGTAATAAAAAGAAAATATTTCATATTAGTAAAATAAAAGTATGTACTAACAATATTTTTCTGTAAACTTGCATTGTTTAAAAAAGTGGTGTTAAATTTTATCAATGGTGCATAAGCTCCGAGGAAAAACCCAGTGCCAGCATCTGTTACTGCGTACTCTAACGTCACATTGTAATTATTACCTTCATTTACATGTTTTTCTAATAGTTCAAGCTTATTCTCAAGAATATTTCAAGAAACCGCTCCAAGTTATAATCATTCAATGAAAAATTTGCTTTTTTTTTATTGATCGAACAGTAAGTGAGAATAGATTTCTTAAACGTTTAGTCTTGTTAAAATTAAATATAAACTATCTTAAAATACTACTGAACTTAGATATTTCCGTTAAAATTTTTTTTATCAAAATTTATTTAGATATAATTCTCCCAGTAAAATATTGGCAGCTGAATATGTAATTATAAAAATAGTTGAAAATGCAGCTAATAATTTAGCTTTATCATGTGTGTTTTTAGCTGTATTCAAGAGTATTTGTAGCTCATACCAATAACTCTATTTTAAGCTTGAAATTTATCTGTAAATCAATGTACATGAACAGGCCCAAACTTTAAAGAAATATTGTTTTTTAAATATCGATTTTTGGACGGTATGTACATCTTGTTTTTTTAAAAGTACATCAGTCACAATAGTTTTTATCGTCCGTACAATAGCATAAAAAATGTGTTGTTCCAGTATTTTTTAAAAAATTTTTAAAAACTTAGAATTTGTCAACAAAAAATTTTAATTGTTCCAAAATTGTTAAGAAATAGTTAAACATATTTTTGGTGTTTTCAATAAGTAGATAACACCCACTATAGCCTATGTACGTTCAAAAAAACCAGATTTGAAAAACAATTTTTTTTCTTTGCAATACGCTCGCATAAACGTACATCGATTTACAGATAAATTTTCAGCTGAAAATACAGTTATTATTATAAGCTAAAATACACTTAAATACAGCTTTAAAAAACACATAATACAGTTAAACTTTTAGCTGCATTTGCAGCAATTTTTTTTGTTTTATTTTCAGCTGAATATTGATTACCGAGCTGTACGATGACTATCAAAGATTTTACTCACCTGCCATGCAAAAAAAGCGCTCCTGCTTATTGAGATTCAGGTGATTATCTTTAGTTTAAAGTGTGGACACTGGATTTGCTCTTTGGTTTTGCTTTTTATTGCCTGAAAAGCGATTACAACTTTAAAATAATTCATATTTTATATGTACGTAACATTAATAATTTTACGTAAGATATTTTTACCCGTTTACAATTATTTAAAACATTACTGAATACTGTTAATTTTCCACACAGTACTAAGTATTATGTATTAAATAGTAATTAAAATTTTGTAAGAGCAACAATGTAATTCTATTTACCTACGAAAGCGAAAGGGATGCGTGACTTTGACTTTAGAACACTTTGGACTGTAATCGTGAATTTCATCAAATTTGGCTGTTTTGGCCTTGCCTTTGATGTACTGGCTAAATCATATTAATACAGTATATGCTTAAAAATTGAAATATGCTGCTAAGTATTATTATTTGTTATTTTCTAATTTGTTTCTCTCACCTGCACTGTTACCATTAATATTGTTCAACTGTTAATCGATAATACATGCCTCTATCGCCATGGCAACTATGTATTAATCAACAAAAAAGATTTTAAATTGATGAGAAACAACAATTTATATTGTACAGAATACATGAAAATAAAATACTTAATTTCTTAGGTTTCATTACCTTAGTTTATAAAATTGCATTTGGCCTGTGCCTGGCCACATGAATTTTCAGCTCCAACTTGATGATATTGGCCGCTGTTATTTGTCTTGTCTCGTGCAATTTCTAACGCTGATCGACAAAAGTTCCATACAAATACGTAAAACATTCATTTAAAATTTGTACAAGGTATAAAATACAATATTTTACTATTGTGCCTGTATATATTAGTAATTAACCAAAACAACTTTACGCACCTTTTGGCTGATCAACATTGTTTGTTTTACTGTACAATTGGTTCCTCCGAGTCTGCTAGAAAACTGTTTTTTAAAAATGATAATTAGTTATTTTAATAATATGCTACACTACCAACCAAGTACTGCCAAACAGCTATTGTCTTTTAAAGTATTTATATAACATAGAATTTAATAACGATTTACAGAAACAATGTATAAAAATATATGCAAACTGTTTTTTAAATACTTGTTTTATGCCAAAAGACTTTGTACTAATAATTAATACATAAATTTCTATAAACACGAAATATCAAAAGAGCTGATAACTATTCGCTTGGCATAACTTGCTCCGTCATATATTTCTCTATGGCATTATACCTACTGCACTGGGTTTAAGCGAGAAAGGATTGTTCTTCTCTACCGTATGTATCGTCAACTACTTCAGAGTTCGATGATATACCATTTGTCGTTCTTTTTAACCGTTAAGTACCAGATATTACTGGTACTTCTTAATTTATTGTTGCATAAGTCATCATACTTTTCTTCTACTGCAGACGTATCCTCTGCGAGAGCTGCCTTGTTAGTAGCTTTCTTAAAAGTGTCTGTAAGTCATAATAATAAATTAGAAAAAAGACCGTCGTAAAGAATCGTATTTGTACTATCATTCTACAAACATACTCTAAAAATCGTATTTACTTATCATCTCGTCTCCTATTTAGAACAATAACTAGTTACTTGAACAGACACAAAACAAATTCGCGCTATCTTGCTCTCTTATAAGAGCAGCGAGACTTAGATGCTTAACTGATCATCATTATAAGCACAAAGCTATTCGTCTCATTACTTGCAGTAAACTTCTCCGTTTGCGTCAGCGTTGGGAAAAAGTTTCGTCCAGATTTTGGGGACTCTCAAGGACTAACCTTCCCGACGTGAGAACCATACATACTTATATATATATATATATATACATATATATATATATATATATGTGTGTACAGGTGTACTCATTTTCTTCTATTATAAAACACGAAAACTGGGAACAGTATGCTGTTATTAATAAGCAAGCTATTTAAGGTACCATATTGAGTTTTGCGGCTATGCAAACTTACTAAGTAATGCCATATGTAATTAACTTCATATTAGATAATTCAGGTCAATTAGCCCCACGATTCATATGCAAGAGCACGCAAACTAAGCTGCAATATGTACATGCCATCCGGAAAATTTGCTCTCGATTGGGCAATTTGTACCATTCACTTTCCCATCATTTTGGTTCGCTAAAAACAGCATATAACTTGTGGTAACTAACCCAGTGAACCCGCCACAAGATGTGTTTGGCGAATATATTATAATTTTGTATATTTTAAAAACTATGTGTACAAAGACGGAAGGCAATAGGAATGACTTGGAAATCACCTACCTCTTTCTACAGCAAGATAGACGGGCAGCAAATTTCGAACATACGTGTAGCCACTGTGATCGGTCAAGATAAGAACACAAGACAATAGGGGGTTTTCTATTTGACCATAAGTCATTAGAGTCTTCTGGAATCTTTCTCGCCCAGCTTTCTTGCATCCTTGTCAGCAAATCATTAACAAAATTAGTATATAAGCAAGCCTTCTGCCCGAGCTCGAGCAGCCTTGCTGTACAGTCAGTTTAAGGTCCAGACTCTGCCCAGAGCCTTCGTATATCCAAACTCTGCCGGGACGACTCCGCTCAGAGCTTTCGCTCCCCCTCTCTTACTGACAAATCGTGTACCTGCTTAAACGCAATAAAAGTAAGTATAAATAGATCACTTTAAGTTTTGTCTTCTTTCCTCGTAATAGGCGCATACGGGATAACGGGACAACACCTTCGGGGACAGATTTCCAGCAGGTGTTACGCCGTACAACATTTTGCCCTTTTTACAGACAAACAACTCATGTACGGTTGCGCAAGATCGTTAGTCCAAATATATATGTACGAATACAGTTGTTACTGTTGCCCTGTACGGAGCGCATCTCCATATAGGAAGCAGTAATCCGGCCATACGTATATAGCAGGAACTTGTGCTATACGGTATATTGCTTTTCAGCACAAGCGACTGTTGTATTGCGTTTAAAAAATCCTCTCACCACTGAATCGATACCCAGGCTATTAAGTGAAAGCTTAGGCCTAAAAAATTAATAATATCCTGGTTGCGTCCTTCCGACGTAGCAGCGAGATATTTTAAAATAATGTTTTAAAATTTATTTTAAAAATTATAGAGTTAGTCTTGGATTTTTAAACTATTCTAAACGTTATCTACGAGTTAGATTACGTATAATATTGAAAACGACAACTTGAATATAAACTTTTAGGTTTAGTGGATTTTCTATTGGACTATCCCTCTAAACTGATGTATAAATGGAGATGTGTTTTTGCTGTATTTGTCATTGCCGGCTGGTTTTTTCATGTTTTCTTACTGTTAACTTAAATATTCCTTAAGACGTAACTTAAGACGTGCTAGTTATGTTTTAGATAACGGTAAGAAACTATACAGAGACCGACGGACAATTACGAGTGCAGCCACGTTTTCTATGGCTGCATATTGTTGAAATCGTGACGTGGCTGTAATAAGGGCCTAGCTAGGCTCCTGTTACAGATAACTTAAGGTCAGGCAAATAATAGGAGCGTCTGGTTTTTATCGGTTGGTCGCTTGTTCTCATGTTTTCAGTTATAAATGTATAAATTACAATGACTGTATAGCAAAAGTCTATCAAACAGTGAAAGGAACTCCGTTCTGAGGGAGGGTCCATAGATCCCTTACGCCGTCATTAAGATACGTCGTGCACGGGAATGTTACTCAAGGCAACTTATTACGATTTAAAAATTGCAGCCACTTCAAGATTTAGAGGATTATTATCTAAGCTAAACTGTTTTCCCACTAAACTTGCACTAACATCTTACCTACTACGTACTGTTAAAAATTTTTCTGTTTAGTATACATTAGAATAATTAAGAACTATCTCTTCTGACATATTTTTCTGATAAGTTTAGAAAAAGATTGTTGTTGAAGTGCGAACTTTCTTTTGGGCTTGCAAAAGATGTTAAGTTGGGTTCCATGGAATCTTACATAACTTGGTTCGTAAGCATCTTACAGAAAAATGACAAAAAAGCAAAGTTTTTAAAAAAAATAGTGTGCAGCAAAGATATAACGATAATAAACTCCAAAAAATGTTCTAACATAGCCTTTTTTGGCGGTAAATAGCCACTACCTTAAGTTTTATAATGGTATAAATAACAAAATTGCTATGTTATTTGAACTTAAGAAAGGCAAGACTGTAGGATGCCCTTATGGATATACATTTTTTAATTTAAGAGAGTGAGTTTCACTAAAAGACTATCAAGTTCAACTGTTTCACGATAGAAGAATACAAACTTCTTTGAGTCAGGAATATCATTTGCACCATCTCAACCTCAAAAAAAAAACAATTACATCAACTACCGGACACTTTTTAAATAACGTGTCTTTCATGCTCAGTAATCTTTAGAACTTTTTAAGTGTAAATAAAGAAAGAACTTTCTATGAACTAGGTTTGAGGTAAATGAATATAAAATAAGTAACATATTTATATGATGAGAAAATATATATTTACTAGAAATACAAGCAGAAGTTCACATATCTGAGATCTAGTGTCAATAAATTTACAATGAGTAAGTATATATAATTATGGTATAAATTATAAGCGGCTTTTGGTATTTTAAATGAGTCGAGCACGAAAAATCCTACCGTGCATATTAAGAATAATCATTACCAGGGACTCCACCCCTGTGCGTTTCGCGCACCAACCCCTCACAGTTAATAGAAAATATTTAAGTTCTTGATTTTGTAAATTAAAAATTAAATACATTAATACGATTTTTATTCAATGCAATAATGTAAACCACAGTTTTTTCTATCTCATTTTAAAATTCGAGTGCCCCTGACCGATCTCTAACAATCACAGAACGAATAAATCGATGACAATCAAAATTAATAGAAAGGAAACGATGCCCAGTAAGTAAGATACTTGTTTCCTTACTAGGTTGACCAGGAACGGCGAGAATGCTTAAACAAAAGTAGTTAGTACACTTAAATTATAAAACATTAAAGCTTACTACTTATACATAAAATATATTTATTTAAATTACAAAATTTACATGCACAAGTACATCATGCATGTTTAGTCTTTCCTTTCCTAAGTTATAAAATAGTAGAAACTTTGATAGTTACAATAAAATTCAAAACATTAGCTTTTCACCGCCTAAATTAACTCTTATTAAAACTTCTTTTAGAATCTTAGTAAGTTATTTCTTTGCTGCTGAGTATAATGCTGAAAAACTTTGTTTTTTTGTCATTTTTCAGCAAAAGGCTTACAATCCAAGCTATGCAAGATTTTATGGAACAGAATCTAACATATTTCGGAAGCCTACAAAATAGATCTTATTTAAAGAGCCATACAGTCATTTTTTTGCTTATTGGAAAGAAATGACGAGATTTTTCTTAAGAGTCGGACTATACACCAATAAAATATCTTTTGAACAGTGTTTAATACGTATGCTCATTATCCCAGGTTGCTGTTTAGCCCCGGCCTTGTGGTTTAATCGTGCATGCTTATAATGCAGTCGCAACACTTATCTTCTTCTTTAATGAGCTGTAGTATCATCCTGTAATAAATTACTTATTCAAATTTTAAATTCGTCTTGGATAGAAATGTTACCTAACGCTACTTCTATTGATTTTAGAATTGCTGCTACTGCGAGATTTAGAATACCAATATTTAAGCTGAACAGTTTTCCAAGTAAACTTGCACTATCATTTTACCTAGTACTTACTGTTCCAAAGTTATTAAATAAGTATTTATTACAATTCTTAAGAACATTTTTTTCTGTCATTTTTTCCTGATTTACTATGAAAAAGGGGCTGAAAAAGTATGAACTCCTTTTTAGGCTTGCGGAAGGTGTTAAGTTGTGTTTCGTGAAATCTTCTTAAATTGGTTTGCAAGCATCCTAAAGAAAAATGACAAGGGAGTAAAATTGTTCAGAATCATAGTTTGCAGCAAATAAATAACCAAGGCACATTTTTAAAAAAGTTTGAATGAATTTCCATTTCGGGCGGTTAAAAGCCGCTACATCGAATTCGATCATCATAAAAATCAAAGTATCTATGATTTCATAATTTAAGAAAGGGAAGACTGTGGCATTTACTTATGCACGTAAATTTTTTAATACAAATAAATTTGTTTTACGTATATCGTATCAAGTTTTACACACTGTCCGATAATTTCTTAAAGAGTAGCAAATTTGTGAGTACATTATCATACTTGTGAGTACATTTACCGCATAAGACGAAATATATTTGGGAATAACTGTGCACTTACGTTTAATAAAACATCTGACGAAAAACAAGCGCTGATTATAAGTTCAGGTCTGCAGCAAGGAACGTGTCAAATTGACTTGTCTTGATCTCGTGATCAACTGGTTAAAAAATGTCTGAGATCCCAGTAGGCTTAACTTGGCTCTTCCAGGAAGTTTGCTAGCTGCATAAGATCAAATTATCACTTATTCTGCGGAGAAGCACGAAGTGTTCCATGTAATAGAGCTACGAATTCAACAGTCTATACTAAAACACTACTAGATATGTTTATGGATTGCTTACTAAAGCTTGTAGCGCAAGTAAATTTGTGGCTATTTAGCTTAAGATTTGATGGACTACTACGATGTGATTCGGGGCTCGACGAGATTATTTGAATCGTTCGTCTAAATGTACGCTTAATAAAAAATGGCGAACACTATGGTGGTTAGTTTCGCCAACTGCGGTGTATGATGTACAAAAAATTTATTTGTGTACTGAGGCCACTGATTTTTCTGAAAGAAGTAATGCACGCTAAAACGACGATGTCAAGGTAAACATTAATATGCATCTTCACACTAAGAGAAAACTATTGGATGAATTACGATACTCATAAACTTCTGTTATTTGTAAGTAGCTGGTATGACATGCACGTCCGCTAATGAGATTGAAATTGAAACTCTATTTTTAGAAATTCCTTAAGCTTTATTCTCTTGTACATGGTTTACACTGCTGCATCCCAGGTCATATTCATCTTAAATGTACACAACGCACACTTATGGTTTTCTGGGAATAATCAGTGATGGTGCAAGAGCGAGCCTTGGCCGGTTGCGGTACGTACACGAAGTAGCTAGTTTGATGTTAGCGATCATCTCTTGCAGCGCAGCGGTGCGGGCGGAGCGGGCGAGGCGGATACATGGCGGCGGCACGGCAATTGAGATAAGAATAGACTGAACATGGGTGATGCCATAGACATGGATACTAGGGCTGTATTCTGTAACATTAAGCCAGTGCTAGCCTCCCAAATATAAATGAACTTCAAGCTTTAATCTAGAACGGAGCTGCACCGACAAACACTTCAAAGTCAAAGACTTTAATACTTTTTTTGAGGCTTTAAGGACATTAATGTAAAAAAGAAAAACATTTTAAGTAATTCGTTACTATTATTGAACCACAGTAGCTCCATAGATAACTTAAGAGCTACAGTTCATGACTAAAAGCCCCACAGTACATGCGTTCGTGTCCAGGACATAACGTTTTTCCAAGAAGCATTGAGCTGAGGGAGCACAATGTTTGACTTGCTTAACTTAAAATCTTGCAGGGGTGGTATGAAGTAACTTATAGGCTTGTAAAAAAGGCTTTTGGACTAACTAATATCTGTTCTGAATACGTCGGAGGTGGATTTATATAGAAAATAAGTCTGTCTAAATTCGTATGCAAACGAAAGCAAAGTTAAATGAATTACCATCCCAGAGGCTATTATACAATGGTTTCGTGCTGTGCTGTGCAGTGCTCTTGGAGTGGTATCATGTAACTTTGCTTTCGTCTGCATAGAAGATCGTTTCTAGTGAGCATTTGGAGCCACTGCTAGCTGAAGCTATAGCGGCAGCAAGCGTGAGCCAATCACAAGAGGCACGGTTAACTAGTACTGCTGATGGTCGGGGTGCCAGGGGTGTGAAAACCTGGATTTGTGGACTTTTGTTCAAATATGACAAAATAGGGCTTAAATGACAGCTTTGAGATCATATAGTAACGTATTGATATGCAAGTAAAATAGAGTGATGCTGCACCTTTTGCACTGCGAAATAACTACAAAAACCAAAGTTTTCTATTTATTTTGCAATATCTTAAAAACCATGCATTTTGGAGAAAAAAATTCCAATAAAAGTTATCTAGCAGATGATTCTACGCACGACTAAAATATTTTGAAAAGCTAAAAAACAGTTTTCCTGCCGGAACATGTAACAAATTTGGATACCGCAAAAAAAACGAAAATATAAAAAAAATCTATTGAAAAATCATTTCTGTCCTTTGATAATTCAATATTTCATAGATATCAGTATTGTTAACTCAATGCACTTGGACCGATTCTAGAAAAAAGTATGGCAACCTGTGGCAAAATTGGTGATTTGAAACTTTGGACGGCTGCCAATTCTAGCAACTCCCTGACGATTCCGATAAAACCAATTGGAATCGGTAGGTAATACCTTGCATCGTACGGCTTTTAAAAACTATCAATAAGTAGTTTAAAAAAAAAAAAAAATCATAGTTTGCTGTCATTATGTCAATTTGCAAAATAGAGATTTGAGACAAAGTTCATTTGATTGTGCTTATTTTTTCAATAATTCACGAAGAAAACAAGCTGGTACTTCAAGAACTCTATCGAGGCCAGATTTATTGTAATCTGTTGCAATGTTACTATTTACAACTTGAAAATAGATTTTTTAACCGTTAGAAGAGTAAAAAACCGTCTTTTTACCATGAAAATCGTTATTAAATCCTCATTGAGGTATAAAACTCAAATTTTTTATAGGCAGCCGCAGTAAATAAGTAAAATAAATCATTAGGAGGGTTTCTAAAATGCACATCTTAGTTTTTCTAATATAGCATGTAAAAGATAGTCCAAATAAAGCATACAAATATTGAAAAAATAGACTTTTTGAAAAAATAAGCTTTAATTGGACGCCTTAGATGAAGAGAACCTAACAACGGTACTTTTTAATGCTAGAATAAATATTAATGTACTGTTATAAGTTTTTCTTCGACCGACGCGTCTAATTATGTATTTTCTCTAAGTATACAAATATTTTTATTGCAAATGTGGAGGTCACTGATTCAATAAAAACAAAATAGATTCTCTTAAATGCGAAGAAACGACATAAGGTAAAAAAAAAACTTTTTAGTCTAAAATAAAGGTGTTCTAATACTATAGAAGATACAACTATTGAAGCATTTTTAAGATTTTCACTCTAAAAGTAGCAAAAAACCGCTTATTGGACATAAAAATCGTTATAACAACCTTAATAATATATGCAATTTTTTTTTTTTTTTTTTAATGATTACAAGGACAGAAAAACAAATATTTTAACCCTTAAATCATCAAAATCACTTGAAAGGTTTCTAAGATATAAGTGATTTTACACAAAAATCACAGTATTTCTCTAATAAAAACTAAACAAAATATGTTATCAGAATAATTTAAATTGGAAAATGAAGCTATGGTAAAGCTCTATCAGACGCTGCTATTTAGAAATTCAAATTAATTTTTTTTCACCCTTAAATAAGTAAAGAACCTGTTTTTTGACCATAAAAATCATTATAAAAACATTAATAAGGTACATAATTTGAATTTTTTTTTTGAGTTGATACAAGGATATAAAAACAGATATTTTAAGCCTTGAATCGTCGAAATCACTCGGAAGGTTTCTAAGATATTAGTGATTTTCCACAAAAACCTCAGTATTTATTCAATAAAAATTAAGCAAAATATGTTATTGAAATAATTGAATTTAGAAAACAAAGCTATTTTAAATTTTTATCAGATTTTACCATTTAGAAATGCAAGTTTAATTTTTTTTACCCTTAAATAAGTAAAAAACCTCTTTTTTGACCATAAATATCGTTATAAAAACCTTAATGAGGTATGAAAACTTAAATTTTTTTTTTGAGCTGCCATGAGGAGGTTGAAAAAGGAATTTGAAGCCCTTAATAATTTAAATTAACCGTTGGGTTCCTGAGATATAACTGATTACACACACACACACACACACACACACACACACGCGCGCGCGCGCGCGCGCACACACACACACACACCCACACACATACACACACACACACACACACACAGACAGACTTTTTCTAAAAATGGTATTTTTTCATTTTAGACACTATATGAAACATTTATAACGTATTTCTAGAAAAAAATTTTTTTCACTATGAGGAAGCAAAAATTTGTCGTAAGACCACTGATAGCCGAGATAGGATACTTCAATTAGTATACTTGTTACAGATGTTCTAATTAATTGTTTGACTTTGGGCTTGGCTCAACCTCTTCTTAAATGTCTACTTGACAGTAGAAAATTTTTCTGTGGTCGATTAAATCAATCCTTTTGTCATAAACAACAAAAAATGCTAGTGAAGGATAGTGTGTAAGCCGGTATGGGCTGCCACCTATGAGCTTTCGCATATCGGTAAGGGCTGTGGCGAGCTGAGCGTGCCCAGGGCACCTAAAGCAGCCCGATGGGCGGGAGATAATCTGTCGGCACTGCTGCTAGATGTTTGGTTGAATAACAAATTACTACTCGCTAATAAAACTATCTACGAATATGCTTTTTAATATATATTTTTACGTACTTTTTCTCAGCTTCACGATGCTGCTATTTGTTTCGAATCAATACATCAAATGGTATCAAAAAACCCAACTCATTACTCACCAAACTTTCTATCAAAGTAAAACTTTTGATATTCTGTTAGCTCTGCACCTATACTTGATCCTGTTATGCAATTTAAAGGAGAATATGCTGTCAACAATTAAAATTTGACATAAAAAATGTATCGTCTGTAATGTAAGCTAACTTTTCCGCCGACACCTAAGTTCGTATTTGACCACTGATGCTCGGGTCGGCCGCAAGGTGTGTATAGGCTCATATGATGAAAAAAAGTTGTGCTATACGACCTTAGTAATAGTAGATTAGCCGGGAGGCCAGAGCTTTAGAATTTGGGATCTGCAGACTCGCACACAGAGCCCAAAGCACGTCACAACGGCGGGACGCACGCACCTGTAAGAGATCGTGAGTAGTGTACCCGTGTGGCGGCCTGCTGACCGTCTGATGGCCCTTGCTGGCACCTCTGTGGGCCGCGACGAGCTGTCCCGATGTCTAGATGCTGCTCAAAAAATAATTAAAACCTTTTTCGTTTCAACCCACTGATCTAGGCATTTTTCAGCATTTTATAGTTACTATTTTATGTGAAGTACTTCTATGAGACAAGACAGATTCCAATTACACAGTAGGGTCTGTACAAATTTATCCATTTTGTGATTTTCCAGACTTCAAAATATACGTTCACAGTCTAATAAACAACAATTCATGCACCTGAATTATTCGTACTTAAATGCGAGATGTATAACTTGCCAAAGAACATTCTAGCAACGCTCCTGTGCCAAGGACAACGAAAAAGTATTGTAAGACACGATAGTTTTTGCAAGGACTCACGACACTCGACTAAATATAGATTTAAAATAAAGAGCAAGTTATATATTTGGTAAATTGGTACTGAGCAATGCGTTACAGCAACTCAGTGCCTCGTGGCGTACATACCGAGTGATATGACAGCAAGCGTTAATACAGTGCTAAAGACTGTGGTGTAGAGGTACTGATTGTCATGGCTTACGAAGATTACAGGCACAACCGAGCGAGCAGACGGCACGAGCTGACACAGTGCCGAGCAACGTTCCATGACGGGACAGCTTGTTACGGCCCACAGAGGTGCTAGCACGGGGGAGCGAACGGACAGCAGGCAACCACGCGGGTAAACTATTCACGATTTCTTGTAGGAACGTGCGTCTCGGCGCTGTGACGTTCTTTGAGCTCTGTGTGCGGGACAACATGTGGCTTGCTTGAACAAAAAGTCTTGCTTTGGCTTATAGTGTGAGAATGAATGATACGTATGTTTTTTTATTGCGCAATTAGTATAAAGACGGCTTTTTTCAGATATTATATTGCTTTAAGTCCGAAAGTACTTATTAAAGACTAAAAGATCTCAGATTTATGTTCAAAAGATTATTTTACGTAAGTCAAGTGCTCTTTAGTTTTTGCACTGATACAGTGCCATTTTATTTGGGCTCCAGAAAATTCGATAAAAATATTTTTGGGATTCAATAATAGGCATAAAAAGTTTAATATCAGAAAACATTCAGCGAGACAGTTGTTTAACATAATTCCAAGAATGTCTGACAAAAATTGAGGTGTTAATTTTGCCCTGTGTTAATAATACAACTGATTTCGTTAAATCAAGCCAATCTATTGCAATGTTTGTGTACTTTTTTCACAAAAACGGTTGTTATGTCCATACAATATAACATCAACAATCTAAAATTTTGCATGAGAGTTTTCGAGACATTGTAGAAAACCTTTATTACTGAAAGTTCTCTGAGAGTAAAATATGTTTGACTTGTATTCAATCACAAAAACGGCTTTACAAAATGGTATATTTTTTAGAGCAAAAACCGAATAGCACTATTCTTAACGCAGAAATAAAATTAGACCTTTCTGATCTCATACATTAAATGGCATCGTTTTTGCGCACAAATGGACTGTTGCTTTTTTCTTCCGAAGTCTTTTTAACCTTGTGCTGATGAGACGTTTTATTGTGAAAAAATAATGGGCAAAATACCTGTAATTTACAGTTATAGTGATACTATAACATACGTTACATTACAAGGTGGTACATAAAAAAAGTGATTTTTTTCCGAAAACATTAAAACTTGAGGTATGAGTTATGATCTTTGCGATACATTTGTAATTCAAATTGTATGGAAATTACGCGTATTACTTTAAAATATTTAACTTATAATAGAGATGATTTAATCTCATGAGCTAGTAGTCAGGAACCATCTTTTTCCATCAATAACCCCAAAATTTTTCTATCGATTCTTTTGAAAAACTTTTATTATACGAGAAATCTGACTACGGTTTGTACACTAAAATAATAAAAACATGCCGTGGGTTGTTTTAAATATATCTCTAGTTTAAAATAAATTTTAATGCTTTTAGTAGATCTATATAGTAATAATATCCTCAGCATTCAGCATTTTGTTAAAATTTTCTAATTTTTTCTGTTAATCTTGTTTTGCTGGGGCTTTTTGGTTACGTAAGTATCAACTGATTATATTAAACAATAATTATTAAAAAAATCAATGATTAACTGCAAGACGAGATAGTTGACAGTTAAGGGGTCGCTGACTACCTTAAGTCACAGTCAACGTAAAAAACTCTAATTTGAGTTTTTTACTCATTTTTTTCATGCTTACAACTTTTCTTCTAATTTTCTGCGTCCACCAACGTAATCTCTAATGGTGTGGAAATGTTTTTATTACAACTTATTATCATAGCCAAAAAACCTTTACCGAAAGTATGATTTGCCGAATACATTTTCTGAAAAATAATGTGCCGAAATTTATTTTAAGTAATTTTGCAAAAAAATTGTTCGGAAGACTATTTTTAGGCTTACCTTGTCTTCGGCTAGCATGGTCAAGTACAATTATTTTTCGCTACTTCAATACTTTGGCAATTATAACTTTGGAAAATCATGAACCTCTTGCTTATGCGTAGCCTCTTTCTACGGAAATTTACAATGCAGCAGAGAAGAAGAGGAAAAAGTATCTAGTCTGTTAATAAAGGAGGCCCGCCAGGTGACCTAGGAACCAAAAGTTTGATAACCAAAGCCGAAAGAGTAGTTCACTGTCGCATATCGCGATTCAAGTAGGTCGCTTACACGCACACGTAGCTCTTTCCTTGTAATGCATTGAATAAATAAAAATCAGTACAAAACACGACGTGGATCTAATTTTCCGAATACTCAAGTTCGGAAGTTCTACGTTACACTGTTATAGTCTAAGCAAAATCCGATAGACGACACTATGTGTGATACACGTTCTCTGATAGACTCGCTACCTTACCTATGACTTATAAGTCGTTATACATCAAGTGGACCATTATAACAACAATTTTTTCAAACACCTTATATTACATTACAAGATGCAGATAATGTCTACGATTATTGATTAACGATATATGACATATTATTGATGTCACTAGGCACCAACCATAATAAAGGTACAATAAAACACATGCATATACTCAGAGAGACAGAGATGGACAACCTGCCCTAAAAAAACCACTCTTACTCTTTATACTTCCTGATATCTTTCATTTGCTCTCCCTCTCTGCGCTAGTAGCGATGTAGCATGTTGAACGAATTTTTCCTTATGCTTACTTTTTCCCTCTTACAAGATCGAATGAAAATAATCAATATTCCTGATACGTTGCACTCTGCCTTTTAACCTTAAAGGTTCTTTTGATAAACACAAACACTATTTATTAATATACTGCTTGTATTCAATATAAACTCTTCTTTATTTTTACCTGAATTTATCCTTGTGGTAGTCGAAGGTTTAACTAGCACGTTTGCTAAATATTAAATCTTTACATAGACGCATGAATGAATGTAGTATTTTTGAAATTTCAGTTCAGCAAAGAAGTAGTATCATAGTGTGGTGACTGAAATTTTCTTATTATTGGGTGATTATTATTATATCAAGATGCAATAAAAACGTCGCTTAATCAATGAAAGAATTTCTTAGCATTCTATCATTAAAAAAAATTTTTTATTGCAAAGAGCAGCTTTTCACCACAAAAACGAAAATTTCATAATAAAGTACTGAGATATTATAATTGTGTATAATGAGGGCAGCAGATATACAATCAATGATGAATCCTCTTTAGAAATTCAAGGGTAGCAATATTATTGAGCTTAAAACTAAATTACTTCTGTTACATCACTTTCACAAGATTCGGGGGCGGATTATAAACAATTTAAATTAAATGCAACAAGTCATTCAAGTATAACAAATGTGCAGTACTTTTGTCTTTCATTTTATACTTTCATTTTTACTATGAGCTATTTTAGGAGCATTTTTACAATTAAATAGTGAATAATTATATAACTTACATCTATTAGTAAAATAGTTTTAAAATAAAAACCACCATTCTTTAAATATTTATGAAGCACTACGAAAAAATTTTAGCTGCTGAAATCCAATTCGTTAATGAAGAATGGTGCTGCTGTATATGTTTAATTTATATAATAATAATTACCAGGACCACTTTTCTAAAGCGATTGCAACAACCACCTACGATTTAGAAAGAAAACGATGCAAAGAATGCGATAAGAATTCTAGTACAACAACTTATAGGTCGTGCCAAACGATAAAACTTTAAATCGTACTGCACAACTTTTTCATAATTCATAACAAAAACAAACCTTATTATGTCATCATATTTACTGTGTGTGCCTGTACATAGCCTGCTGTGATATTTTACTATATTTACGAGGATGATTATTCCTACAACGGTGAGATATTGCCTCATTATGAAAATAAAGAACCAAATCTCTGAAAGGGCTGATCACTGTAGCTAAAAATCAGTGGCATAAAAGATTCAAAAATTTAGACACGTGCTTGTAAGAGTGCAAATATGATATTAAACACGGATTACCTTACAAAGGAGAAAATTTAAAGTCCAAAATAATTGCGGATATGTTTGTGATATCGGGAGGTTCTGATTTAATATTGGATAGTAAATTTTTCTATCAGTTATGTCATACAATATGTTCCTTCGAACAATACCTATATAGTCCAGTGCTCCAGGATTAATTGTGTCGACCATGATGTGGCCAAATCAAATATTGAAAAGTGACTTTATTTCGTTTATCTATAAAAGTCCTATAAAAAAAGTCACCAAAAGGCTGAAGGAAGGTAGATCTTACTTTTTTGGTGTATTTTAATAATGGTCTGGCCTTGGTATCCATAAAGTGCTACTGAATTTTGAATCATATAGAAAGAACCAATAGTAACAATGTTAGTATTAGAAAACTATAACCTTATTGGATTACTCATAAAAATTCACGTTACTACAATAGTATGTAAAAATCTGACAGGTGTTTCTTTATAACCTTTCTACTTTCATTTTTATGTAACGTATTTCGTTGTGAAGTTTTCTTACCAAAGTCACTAGAATATTCAAGGACCATCATGACAACAGCAGAAATCGATTGACTGGCAAAATTTTCAACTTTATCATCAGTTTCTCTACCTAAAAAACATACATGTTTATTTATTATGTATTGAAATGCATCACCTAAACTATTACGATTATGTACTTTACTTGCGTAAATAATAACTATAATCTACTTACCCATAGTAAATGGTAGTATATAGTAACATAAGTAATTAATTATCTCATTATGCAAGTCTCTTGGTAGAGCCGATAAAGTGCTTGCCATGAGATATGGAATACTATCTATTAAATCATGTTCCAAAAATGGTAATAAGCATACGACACACTGTATCAACACTCGACCAAACGCTGGAAAAAAATATTTATAAGTACCTTTTATGCCACTTTTATGCCACAATTTAACTACTATCATAGGTAAAAGTTTGAATATAGAAAAATACAAATTTCTTATTTCTTATTCAAATAAACTGTGATACTTAAGAATTTTTAACATTTGTGAGTATTATTTGACAGTATTTTCTTAAACGATGAGTGTTAAGCTAGATTAATCAATAATGAGATGATAAGTGTGATCGTAAGAACTCTTGTATCGTAAAATTTTCAAACGATCTAAGACTTTTTAAAAATAAATCGTAAAATAATTACCCCTCGGTATAGTAGTAAATAATTGTAAAACATGTACAGTAAAAATGATGTACATGAGGATCATCCTCCAATCTCTTTTTTGACCATTTTAATACAAGTTTGTCCAGATACTTGAAAATCGCTAAAAGCAAATGGCATTAACTTCTATTTATATAGCTAAAATTTTATCTCTGTAATGTTTAAAATATTGATATTTATTTGATTCTATCCTGTAATTTAAACTAAACATTTTTACTTTCGACAGAACAGATCGAACCCACTAAATACAGATTTTGAATTTTGCATCATAAGATAATGATTTAAAACAAAAAAGATAAAAAAATCGCGTGTTTTCGCTGAGATTTGAACCCATAAGAGTATGGCTCAACCCACCCATATACACTTTGATGCATTTCACGGTCCTCCGTTGGCCCTCCTACAACCAGCCCCAACAAAATAAAATAAAGTACTATAAATTTATTTGTGATTTAAAAATGGCTGAATTCTTTAATTAGCCTCCCTGAACCACCCTCGACATATCTAAAACTTTTAAAACGACTGATGTATTCCAAAAACAGCTCTTCCCCTCTCTAGCCTATAGCCACTGCTATAAACAAATCTTTCTAAGAACGAGTGAAGTTTTAAGAAAGCAGGCTGTATCTAATTATGTATGTCGATTTATCTGAGATACTACTTCTTACTATTGATGATAAAAACTTTTTTCAATGCCGAGCGTATAAATATCCTATTAATTTGTAGTTCCACCACAAACGTTGTTCAGATTATTGTTTCGTTTTAAAGTAATTATTACTTAAAATCTAAAGCTTACATTTAAATTCCCTAAAACATCTTAGTCAAAAAGATAAAATCTAATAACTGTGAATCAACACGATAAAACTGTTCGTAATTGGTTTTATTAACAAGATGTATTAAACTCTATCCTTAGGTACATTGTCAAGGTATGACTAACGATGATATATTTTTTAATATGCTAAAATTACATTATGCAATGTTTTAATAACTATTTTATAACCTGTTATAACGTCGAAACAGTTAATGACTATATTTTTTGACTTTTTAACATCTACTGTTTCCCTATCGTAATAACTTGAGCATTCCAATGAGACAAACGCGTACCGCTGCGCTCGATGCCAGTTATTGACTAAAAAAACGAAATACCAATACATGTATACATAAGTATGCACATGTACGAGTTCACATATGTTTTACCTACCCCTCTTGTTTTTATCGCGAAACTAGGAACAGTAATGCTGTTTAAGCAATTAGATTAAGAAGCGTTAACTAAAACCAAGCTATCGTTTTCCGCAACACACCAACTGTAAAATTCATACGATGAATAATAGAACCCGTTATAATACAAGCACCCCGAATCACAAACCATTATAAAAAAATGGCACAAGCCAAGTTTCTCTGTACAAGTTATGTGCGGCTGTGCGCAAACCAAGGTGCAACGCGAATATGCCCTCCGGCAACTTTGTTCCGGATTGGGCGATTTTAACCATTCATGTTTTCAGCAGCTTGGCTCGCTAAAAGTAGCATACTGCTTGCGGCATTAAGATCATCAAATATGCCAAAAGGTGTGATTTGCGAGTACACAAAAATCTTGTACCATCTCCACTTATGTAAAAAAAGACAGGAATAAGTGATTCAACGAAGAAATGATTTCCCTCTTCTTAAAGCAAAGTGGGCCGGACGCGGGAAACGAAGCATACGTGCATCCACCATCAGTGGCTTAGATGATAAGTTCCTTATGTATCTCGGCGAGTGTCAAGCTCTCATTTGACTACGGTTCGTTAGAAAATTCTGGAGACTCCCGCGTCAAACCCTCTCCTGCACTATAGCCTGAGGTAACAAAAATGTGTATATAAGCCGTGCATTTAAAACACCGCGCCAATTGCCATTTAGCATCCTAATTTCGGTAGACCCTGATCGCATCGGGCTACTCAAGCAGACTCTGTTTGTATCGAGTCTGCTTGATTCGTAAGATATTTTTAACCGTGCTTAAATTCGTTAGATAGACCCTGTTTGTATCCGGCTGTCACCTCTGTAATATTTGGGATGAAGAATAAGCAAGTAGATTGACCTATTAAATAACCTCTACTTTCTTTCTCCCTTAAATTCCTTGTTCCAAAAGATCCAGTAGTTCCAAACCATCCCTCGTTAATCGCTCATGGTCGTATTCGGTGGGTGATTCCGTACATGACCTTTAGCTGCGCAAAATTCGTATCGGGTAAGGAACTCCTCTGACTTTGTTCGTGAGAAATATCGTTAGTTGACAGTTGCTCGTGGGAATCCTGGTAAAATCAATCGACGCGAACAGATGTATCGCGGAAAGAACAAACCTGAGAACCGTTACATATATCACTGACTGAGCGTCATCGGTGGGAATCCCGGTAGCAGCGGTCAGCTGTCGCGGTCCCTTCGTTAGGTCACGCCACCGCATCAATCAGAATCGCCAATAATTAATCCAGTGGAGCGGTCCCCGCCCGACGGTTATTCGCTGACGGGTCGCGATTCGATTCAACTCTCCGGTAAAAATACGAAACCCGGGCTATTGGACGAAGGTCTTGGCCCTAATAACATTGCGTCACTTGCCAGACGTAAAATAAGTGCAAACGTCCCTCGTCGACGTAACACTGTAATGTAAGATTGCAATAATTGGAATACAAAAATTTCACATTTCAAATTTTGCTGAGCAGAAAATAATGGTGTGAAAAATCAAGACGATAGCGTGACATAAAAATACCGTATCATTAAAAAATATATATTTTATTTAATTGTCTTAATAACAATGTAGTAATTTCAGTAGACTCATATGTTTTCTATACAAATATTTGAAATTTTTTTAAATCAATAAGTTGTTGTCTTATTGATACAAGTATGTAAAAAGGAAATTTTATTGTTCACAATACATAAGATCCTAATTGATCCATTGCAACATGTTTTGATTATATCTTCATGTTATATATTATTTTACCTGATGGAAACTGATTAACTATAATTTATTTTTATAAATTATAAAAAATAAGTGATTCTTCATACGTAATTTTTGTACTAACAATTGCAGCTAACCCATAACACGTTTAATATTATCGAGAATTGGTTTTGGTCCCTCTATTCAAAAATATTAAAGAGAAACATGCTTTAACAAATCCAAATAAAACAAAATGCCACGAAGATTGCTAGTTGGGTAAAGAATTATTTCTATAAAGAATATGTACTTATTGAATGTTGCAAGATTAAAAACAAAAATTTTGTTCCACTTCTAAAATAAAAATCCTTATTACGTACTATGATATCTTATTACTCTAGCATGTCCAAAAAGTACTCTACTAATATAAAAAATTCAATACCGTAAGGAAGAGCCTTCATTAAAATAGTTTTTTTAAGCTCAGAAATTATAGTATAACTTTAAATTTTGTATTGAGATAGTAGATAATTAATAGGTCGTGCAACAACTGTATTTTTTACTTATTATAAGCTCAATTTGTCAATGACCCAGATTTCACGGTATATTGAAGAACAAAAAAATGGAATGTACTGACTATAATGATACTGTTTGTACCCAGAATTGATAGTTAATATTGTAAATAACTAAATTAATTTAGTTAAACTTTGAATTACTAATAACTGCTAATAAATTACTAATATCAACATCATTCAGAGTTGTTCTCAGTTACCAATCCAAAAAAAGGCAAATCACAGGAGCTGTAATGCGTAACATTTAAGGCTTAAGTACAACTATATGGTTTAGCTGTTATTCATAATACGGACGCAGTAAAGTGCTCTTAAGATAACAATAGGTTAGTAAAACTAGAGAGGTGTAGAAACAAAAGTAAAGCAATGTTTCAAAGGTGATATAAAAATTTTTGAACGATGCAACAAAAAAACAAATACATCACTATAAGAAATGTAAAATTGTGTAAGCAAAAATAGGATTTTTCGAAATTTTTACGTGAGAAATTTCTCAAGTTTGTGAAATGAAACATAACTTATAGTGAATAGAGACAGAAGATTCAGAATATTTATAATTTTATCTGTAGATCACGGATTATTTTGAGAATTGGTCTACAAAGAATAATTAGAAACGAGGCTTTTATTCCATAGGTGAGAATTAAATTCTTATTAGTAAAAAAATTGTCTACGATCACTCTTTAATATTTCGATTAAGTGATTTTATTTTATAAATTATAATAATATATAAAATTTACAGTAGTTATGAGCAAACGTTGAATGTCGATTCGTCGGAGTTTCGAATATTTTGGAACTAGCTATAACGGAACCAGTTTAAATTCTTTCCATATTAATATACCTTGTAATTTGGCACTCGTTATTTGTCCGACTTATCATTTGAATATTGGCTCGTATTGCAATTTAAAAAAATAAAAAATTCTAACTGTGATTTCTGGTTTTACTTTTCTTCACTTAACTCATTGGAATCTTTAAAGTGATTGATTGTTGCAAACATGTGTGCTATATACCACGCAGTGTTTTACTAACGATATCGTTATAAAATTTGTCTTTATTTGTAGTGCAACTCAAATGCTTGAATGCAAGCGCAATAAATACTCGTACGGTTCAATCTGCGTAAAATAAAAACTTGGCAGACATATTTCAATGTGTTGAATAGATATAAATCCTTGTCTAAAGTTCGTAATGGTCATGTAGGTGAAATTTATTAAATTAATTTAATTATACTTTAACAGAAATGTCAAACTAATGAAGAACGTTTTATGCGATTTATCGTAGTGTATAATATGGAACATATAATGAAGAACATTAAACAGATGACAATAAGTATCTGAATTTCTTATTAGAATTTTTTAACTTCAGTTACACAGATATTTCGCCACTGACTATTAATTATTATAAAGGCCATTGTCACGTTAATTAGAAATGTATTTATATTACTAAAATTGGGAAACGAAATAAAGCTTGAAATGACTTTAGTAGGTAAACAGGGCCGGTTCTGGGCCAGGCCCAGTCCCGGCACCGGGACTAGGCAACCTGTGCTAGTACCAGCGCGGGCGCTGGGACTGGCCCACATGGCCGGTGCAGAAACTGCCCCCCCCCCCCCCCCCCCCCCCCCCCCCCCCCCCCCCCCCCCCCCCCCCCCCCCCCCCCCCCCCCCCCCTACCCGGCCACTTGTGCTATAGCCCGGCCTTTATAGCATTCCACACTGTATGTCTAGGGTCCTGGATTAAAGCTGGAGAACCTCCATGCTCGCGGCGCTCTGTGCTCATTCACAGTTAACATACGCAAGCCTCCAGCTTAAAGTTGCCTTGAAAATAGCTCAAATATAATCCGTACTTATTAATATTATGTCTGGAAGATATCTCAATGATATTTTAAATATAACTTAAATTTGTCTAAATTTGTAGCTGCCTTTGCTGCAACCGGTAAAGCATACATTTTTTGCAGGCCATCAGTAATATGTGCTACGTAAGGGTTAATAAAAGGTACATTTCCTAGCTTGCGTTGATAAAAGCCCTAACAAAACGCTCTTCCCTGTGAGGTATAACCAAACTTATCACACCTCCAATAAAAGCAGGCTAAGACAAATATTCTTAATCTGTCAATTGACCACTAGGTAGCATAAGTCAAATTAAATATCTACTAGTATCTGAAATTTACATGTATTGACTCAGGTACGTTAGGAGAAACTTTCTGTAGAGTCTCACATTATGATGCAGCTGGCCTTGTATGCTTTATTATGATGTGGGCAAAGAGTGGCTAGTTTTATCTTATCAGTTGGAGGGTAGCCAAAATCTGTTATACCAAAAAGTCTGAATTCAAATCTCTCCAACCATTGTTTTCTCAAAGAGCCAAACACATACACTTTTCTGGCATCTTGTAGGTGTTCTCGAAGAATCCTGCCAATCGTGTTATATCAGGAGTCTATTTGCGCCCATCCCATAGCGCCACTGTACTCATCCTGCTGTGATTTCTAGTATAATAAGAGCTCAAACCAAACGCCCATATCTATGAAGTACAACTATTGAATCTTACTTCTCCAAGCACGCAAAATAATATTTAAGCTCGCCTATCCACTGCTTGATGGCAATTGTAAGTTTAAAAATTACATCATAATAATGTTAGAAGAATGGTTAATTGATAAATAAAGTTTTACACCCATTTAATGGACTCGGGTTAGTATAGGAGAATCTTTTTGGAAAGTCTAACGTTATGATGAGCAGAGTTGGCCTTGTATGCTCCATTCTGATGTGGGCAACCAGTGGATAGTTTTATCGTATCAGTTGGAGGACGGCTGATATCTGTTATATCAGAAACTCTAAATTTAAACCTCTTCTACCATTTTTTTTTTTCAAAGAACCAAACACATGCACTTTTCTGGCATCTTGTAGGTGCTTTCAAAGAATCGTGCCAATCGTGTTGTATGGGAAATTTTCTGACTCCCATGGGATACCGTAAAAATAGCGTTCCGGCCAAATGTTTCCTCTTTTGTACTTGTCTGAGAGTCATGCCAGGGAAACGGTTCTTTGCAGAGAAACACCAGAGGCCCGCGATCAGACTGGAGCAGCAGTATAGCTAGTTCCCTGAGAACTAAATCGTTGACGGGCTGTTTAAAGCCCTGCATATCAACTATAAAATCCATTTATTTTAGTGTCTCATAACCATTACGTTCAGAAGCAGATTTTTCATTGCTTGAAAACTAATCTGCTAATTTTTTCAACCAAGATTTGTTATCATCATCATCTTTGGTTAAATGTTTTTGATATTTTATGCTTGTGCTGAATTTGCTAATGGTTGGCTTATTTGACATATCGGTTTTTAAAAGATTTTACAATTTTTACCATCTTTTTCCTTTGACTTATTTTCTGCCCACTCCTCAGTGTGTCTCTTCTCAAATTTTTCCCACTCTACTTGTAGTCATTTACCCTGTTCTTTCTCTCGGCTCTGCTGACCTTTCTCCATGACGGCCGGAAGACTAATGATGTTGGAAGTGCTATACATCAACCTTTATAGCTTTACCCCCACCACCACCGCCCCTTCACATAAGTTTCATGACGTCAGTACTCGACATGAGTTTCTTGACATCACCAATCATCGGACTGTACTGAACAATGCTATCATGTAGAATCAAGCAATAGCCTGATCTGTTGGCGGGAAAAGTATTATTAGATACAAACTATAGACGCACATCTACCGGAGCATTCTTTAGCGACTCTTTTTACTTGGAGCAATCGATGATAGTTAAAGGTATGTCACGTATAAAATTTCCCGTATTCAACAAAGGTGTACGATCTTTACCGTAATATGAATTCT
This sequence comes from Copidosoma aretas, assembly GCA_030522625.1. NCBI lineage: Eukaryota > Metazoa > Arthropoda > Insecta > Hymenoptera > Encyrtidae > Copidosoma > Copidosoma aretas. The sequence continues at coordinate 68,697 of JAPYYV010000101.1, read as the reverse complement.
GAAAATTGCCATACATATCATACAACAAGGCAGATTGATTTTTTGTTGTGTCGAGATTGATATCACCGTACGGATAATATTGTTAATTCAAATAGAGTTTAACGTTTCTTATGTTGCTGTGATCAAATTTACCAGTGCTGATGTTTTTCTGATTTTTTTAATTCGCCTCGAAAGCTAAAATAACGTAGAGTGGCTTTTCTAACTAATTGGATGTCTTTACAGTCCCTATGTGTTTTGATGTTGTGGGTAAGAGTGGATATTCATAGAGTTCCCAAGTTCGAAGACTCATGGATATAAACTTATCTTTTTGCAGAGAATTGAGCAACCAAATTTTATGAGAATCTGAAATTACTACATAAGGCATGAGCCATTCAAGTTTCGATATTTATATCTTAAAGTCTTCCCAGCTCTCTACTATATTTTCACCCTGTCTATTCTTTATTGCTATTTGTATGACTGCATTCAGATCAGTTCCAGCTTTCGTAAGAATAAGTTCATGTTTTACGTTGACAATAATCTTGCGATAGTCTTCGGCAAAACTAAAACTCATGATTAATGGAATCAAGACATCAGAGTAGACATGATCAACGATGTTAAGTGTAGTTGAAGTACCAATCCAACCTGCATGATTACTCATTCCGCTTTGATCAGGGCTAAAGGATGAATAATTTTTTATTTGCGTTGTCAGACCGACATTTTTACATTTATCCATCTCAATAGCGCTTATCTCATATCGCATCTCTTCGAACAGGTGACAGATGGCGTTGTTCACAAAGAAAGTATTCGTCGTTGCTGTATTACCATCTGCTCTAACTAATTTTCCATTAATGTGTAAGGAGCTGCAAGATGGTAACAGACATAAATCTTGATGCTGAATTGAAATATGGATTTTATCACTATTGCCGTAAGTTGCGGATACGTACGGATACTGAGCATGAATCTCAAAGTGCGCGATGGATTTGTCAAAGGTGACCGGAGACTAAATACTTAGAATATCTTCCATGTTTTATGCAACAAAATAAGAACATACAAGTTGTTTCCCACCAAAACTTTTTATGTTTAATCCTGGATTTCATGGAAATCGTATGATTTGATGCGTTACCTTTTGTCGTTTTAGTGGTCTTCTCCGACGTGTTGACAGTTCGGAAGCCCGTTGTTGACTGAGCGCTAGACTGCATGTCGAGCTGCTTATATAGCTTCGATGATTGTATACGATCTTCATTACAGCGTGGGTTTTATGTGCAATCTTACAGTTATAACCTCACCACGAAAATTGACTAGGTCACCGTCCTAATCGACCATGCGTAGTTCTATGTAATCGATAATGCGTCCATCGATTGGTAAATATATTATTTGTGAAGGTACTTCGATGATCCTGTATCCTGGTGGTACAGCTGGGAAAAATTCGTTAATCGTAAGAACTTTTTTTTCATTTATGTAGGCTACAGTGGTGATGTTTCACTCGACTTGTAAAACGTTTACTTTAAGGATAGCTACAAGTAAGTCCGATTTATGGGTGGAGTTATCTTCTAGAACTTGTTAAGGTGATCCTAACAGACTTCCTACAAAATACTTTGGTCCTAAATCAATAGTATGGCTACGCGTAATAACGCTGCGAAGTGTATGATTGATCTATTTTATATCAATCCTTATATTATCAGGTTGTAATACATCAACCAAAAATGACTCAATATCCTGAATTTCGTAGCCACCGTTGGATCTGTAACCACTCGTTCATCCACGTGAAATTGAATATTGTTATTATCAATATTTAGGATCGAATTGAACGTCAGGAGTTCTAGCAAACCGTAGATGTAGTTGTGTTTCGGTGATAATTTAATAGGTGAAAGATACTGCGCTTTCAATCTAGAAGAAGTACCAGACATTATTAGCGTCAATGTTTTTTCCACGACGGCTCAAGAGCGAGTGAATGATTTCTGACTATGTCAGCCCCTCATATACTTTTCGGCAACCTTCTCGACAAGAATCGTAAACACAAATAGCCGCAATTGTAAGAATTAAAATCTCGATGTTTTTGATGGTTATTCTTAACCTTATCAACTCCAAAGTCCAACATTGAATCGGAAGGTGGTTGCAGATCACCAAATTGTCAAAGTAAGTATCATGATTAACACATTTTCTATACGCCACCTAGTGAGTTCCAGGTCCATTTGTGTCATCAAGTTTTACTGTTGCGGTTTCACAGTAGTGTGGTCCATCAGCAGTGAAGTCGTTTTGCATAAATACTTCATGAAAATTAGAAATTTCCAATTTTTCAGCATACTCGAGTAAGTCAATGTTTGTTAATGCTCTATCAGCTATTTGTACCTCGATCTTTTTTTTTTTAACCTTTTCCAGCAATTAGCTTGAAGTAGACACCAAATCTAGTTTTATGTAACTTGCGATGGAGACCTTTTCCAACAGCCATAATAGTGTTATTTTGTCTCTTGCTCTCTTGCAGTTGCTGTTTAGCTGCCTTAGTCGCATCAATAATTTTCAATATTCCAGCTACCTCATTGGCTAGTGCACCAGTTGCACTATAGCCAGCGAATAAGGGTATCAGGGATATTGCACCCCTCATTATAGCAGGGAGATGTAAAACACGTAGTATTTTAACGCTCTTCTTACCACCTGCTTTTTTAACTGCGCTACGTGCACCTTTTAAAACCAAAATCATAACTTTTCGTGTGTCTTTGCTTTTAGCATTGATTTCTCGCGAGGTAGCTTTATTAATGTATTCAAGGCAGTACATGATCTCTTTTTTTTTATGCTTGTACCCAATTTACTTCTAAGCCTCATAGTGCTTGCTATCGCTGTAACAGCCGACTTCTCACCAATACTTGAATCTTCAGCTTTGACTATTTGCCAAGCTCTTCTAGCTAAAAGTCTATCAGCTGAGTTTCTAACCTCAACGTTTTCTCTATCCTGGAAATGAGCTATATCGTGCTCCTTTCACGCTGCATCCAGTGGATTTATATCCGAATCACCTCTCTAGCAAGACGTTTTGTAAGTATTGTACCTGGACCGCAGTACTGATAGCCCGGTATGTGAAGTTCTATTGGTAAATTATTTAAATCTCTGTGTAGAAGGCCACGCCCTCGCGTTGGACTAATGGAGCTACTGGTGAAAAAACATCCTGACACATCTCGCATGACTCAGAATTAGCCAAATATTACACATTTTTGAAAACGTTAAGTGCGCATCGAAAGGGATTTATCAAACTAGGAACTATTCAAACGCATGCAAGGAATAGATTACATATAATTATAGCTCTAATGTTTAATCTTATTTCCAGCAAAAAGTAAGGATCATTGCTGTCTCACTACAACATTACTAGAGCAAAGCAGAAAGTGGATTATGTACACTGGGATGATCCAAATAAGCTGGTCGATCGTCTTCGATTACTCGTAGCCGAAGGAGCAGCAGTAATTCCGAGTCATGGTAATAAGATAATATAGATTATCAAAGAGCTGCGCGAAGGAGTTTATACATATTAAAGCACATGTCAATTTCAGTCAGTATCAAAATGAGCATCAGTGTGTTCGGACTTTAGCTGAGTAAGACCAAAGGCAGCAGCAGCCAAGGTCTTCCCATTATTGGATACAAAGTTACTGCTGATGTACAGTATGATCTAGATAACAGGAGATTATGCAATGTTGCAGCAGCAATTGATCCAAATGATGCCCTGAATCTAATACTTTTCTAATAGAAAAAAAGGTTATAACGGATGAGCAAGACAAGCTAAGTGTAATGTTGCAAAGTTTAAATGACTTATTTACACGGAAAATAGTGAAATTAGAGCAGGAAATATTTACGATAAAAGAGGCATTGGCGCAGATCTTTAATGTTACACCGTAAGATGATTAGTATAAAACCAATGGTATGATGACTTAAGTCTCATTTGCTCATCAACCGCCAACGAGGATGGATCGTAAGAAGGAAATTGTAGTAGAGGAACTCCACAAACCATCTTGTCGTAACCATCTGCGTCGACAGTATAATATCCGAGGCTTGGACAAGACATGGCAGGCCGATCTTGTGGAAATGATACCCCATGCTCGTGAGAACAAAGGTCACAGATATATGCTCACTGTAGTAGATGTATTATCAAAGTATGCTTGGGCTGTACCTGTAAAGAGAAAGATTGGTGAGGATTTCACAGCAGCTATAAAAATCATATTACGAGATGGTCGAGTACCAAAAAATCTGCACACCGGCAGAGTTAAAGAATTCTACAATGAGAGTTTTCAAGACCTCATGAAGAGATACAATATAATTCTCTACTCGACGTACAGTAGTCTCAAAGCATCGATATGTGAATGATTTTATTGCAGTTTGAACAACAAAATGTGGGCAGAGTTCAGTATTCGTGGTAATTACAAGCGGCTTGAAATCTTACCTGATTTATTTGCTGCTTACAGCACTCGGAAGCATAAAACAATCGTTATGAAGCCTAGAGATGTCACGGCCGCCAATGAAGCTCAAGTTGTGCCAAAATTCAAAGTTTATGGAAAAACAATAAAAAGGCCAAAATTAAAAGTTAATAATCATATGCATGTCAGTAAAGCTAAAAATGTCTTTGAAAAAGGCTACATGCTAAACTGGTCAACTGAAATATTTACGATATACAAAGGATCAAAAACTTATCCAGTTACTCATCATTTAAAAAATTATAAGGATCAGCCAGAGTCTGATGGCTTTTACGAACAAGAGCTTCTGAAATCCAGATATCCAGATATATATTTGGTAGAAAAAGTCATGAAATAACGTGGTAGTATGGTGTATGTTATATGATTGGGGTTCGATAAATCTCATAAAAGTTGGATCCATAAGTTAGATGCATAAAATAGAGAAAGTAGAGGGGGGCTCTTCAGCGCCACGTCCTGTGGCTAACAACCTATATTCCACGTCCACCTCCATGAACTTTCTCTTTTCTTATTGATGTTTACACATTCACAAATTAAAATTTATTATTATTATGGTATACAATAAACAATGCACTTTTTTGCTTATTTCAAGAATCCACTACTGATGAACTTGACTCAGGCAAAAGAAGATAAATTATCTGTGATAATGCATTCAAAAAGAATCAGAAGAAAGTGCGAGTCGTAGCCAGTAAGATTGTGGAATATCACAGGTATGAATCTCGAATTCTGGTAATTGATGTTGAAACTTTCGTTTGCAGCACCTCTGAATTTTCCAGTCAAATGGCAATGGTCTCGTACTTTCTTCTGATTTTTTCCGAATAAGCAACCATAAATGTGACAAGCTTTAGCTTGTCTAAATTTATCCCCTTATCTGTAAGTCAAGTTCATGGATCGTGGATTCTTATATAATTCTTGCAGGTTACTTGCAATGGCTTTCAATTCTCGAATAAACCACTTTGATCGTGTTTCCGCATCATTTTCTCTTCGGTAACTCTTCTAACGAATTAGTTGTCGTCGAAGCTGCATTTTACGTAAAAGCCTATTATGTAGGCTTAATGCTTCTGAAATGCACGTGAATCATCCTGCATAGGCTTAAGTAAACACTCAAAGTCTGCATAAATGACGTATGGAACTTTTTCAGCAGAATTAAAGTTATTAAACTTCAGAGTGTTGTTTCCTTCCATTGTTAATGTGCCAATAAATGTGCATGATCTTAAAAGTATGCAAAATTTATGCCTCAATGCATATTTAATAGACACAAATATTAAGCGTCGATCTAATCTGTACTGTTACCACATTACAAAGGATAACATTGATAACAGACCTTCAGTTAGTTCTTTGTCCGATGCCATGTCTTAAAAAAATCGAAACGGAAATCATAAATATGTCTACATACTTGGATTTCGCGACAATTCAAGTCCATCCAATTTATCTAGTCAGAGCTGAAAGAGTATACATTAAAGTAATGGTTGTATGTACGGCCAGTTGCTCTTGAGACATCGTACTAATCACATCGATATAAAAAAATAAGTTTAAAGTACGACAAGAGCTCTAAGGGCAAAAATCGCTTAATTCATAACAATAGCGTTGATCATAAAGATTATACTGTAAATGGACAAACGTGTGTACAACAAATCCCAAAATCCTCCAAGTCGTGTAGTATCTGAAAATAATGAGCTTGTCCGCCACACTGTACAGAATCATATCCACGATTCATTAAATATAGACATAAACGAAAAACAAAAAAGTGTTAAGGAAGCGAAAAGCGACTATCCTGACATAATACAATTAATGCAATCAAAAAAGTATGTGAAACCAAAAGTAAAGAAAGTACAATATCCAACTGTGCAGAAAGTGCATCCTAACAAATTAGACGACAAGCAAAGTAAAAATATAAATACGACTAGTGAATTATTAAATAAAAAATGTGATAATTATTATTTATCAATTCCATATATGCTATTACAAAAACATGAACATAAGGGACAAAATTTTATTAGTAACCAATCAGTTGATCTATCATGGCCATTTCTAGGTAATCGTAATATGTATGATCAGCAAAAGCACAATGCTTATCTATTCTTGGATGCAGAAACAGAAAAATCGTCCTCAATAATCAAAGAAGACTTACCACCGAAGAACATGTTTTGAAAGGCTGGAAAATCATTTTTTTACTCAAGCAAAGACGATCTCTCGAATATTACACTAGAAGTCAGTGAAAATTATGAATTAAATGATTGTAAAGATCTTAATGTTTTAGTAGACTGCCTTTGAACTCTCAATATTGGCTATCCACTGGATAAAATGAGGAGCATAAATGAGATAACTATATCATTCAAGAGCTTGAAGATGCTGGTTACATATATTAATTTAAGTTATCTACTGTATGGAAGGATAGAAAAACCTTATAAGATGTGATCGAAATACGATCATATACGATCAAATGGAATCAGATACGATTGAAATACGATCAAAATACGATCAAAATACGATCAAAATACGACAAAAATACTCCCAAATACCATCAAAATACAACCAAAATATGACCAAATATGATAAAAAGACAATCAAAATACGATTAAATACGATCTTATACGACCAAAATACGAACAAATACAATCAAAAAACGACCAAAATACTATTAAATACGATCAAAGCACGATTAAAATATGACCAAATATAATTAATATACCATCAAAATACGATCATATACAATCTAATACGACCAAAATACGATCTATACGACCGAAATACGATCAAATACGATCAAAATACGATCAAAATCCGATCAAAATACCATCAAATACGATCAAAATATGATCAAATACGATAAATTTACCATCAGAATACGATCAAATACGATCAAATACGATCTAATATGATCAAAATACGATCAAATACGATCGAAACCTGATCAAATATGAACAAATAGGATCAAAATACGATCAAATATCATATAATAGTTGACGGTAAATAAATACAGTAACAATTCATAATAGTACTTTTAAGTCAAACTGTAGTACATCAGTTACTATTTGTATCTGTACTGTATAAATATACTTTTTTTATTGTTTATCATCGCGTTAAGGCTCGGACATGGCCTTTTTAATCCGAGCATAGTGTTTTTAAGCCACGGGGAAAGGAAGAGGGATGGTATAGGGTAGGGGTACTTACAACTAATCGGTGTATTGCCTGAGTCCTGACCGCTTATTGACTAAGTCTACATAAAAACACCAGACCTATCTCCTGCACACCTTCCGCTTACGTTATTAGCAGCATAGGAGAAACAGTTAGTTGATCCCCGAAGAAAAACAGCGGAAGCGAACCTCTAGGCAAACGGTGAGACTCGAACCAAGTCCCACCCATGCCTGTACACAGCTTGATTCTGGAGATCGACAAAATTGCAACTCTATTCTTACGATCTGTAATGACACAGCTTTTAAAGAATTCTTAAGGAGGCTCTTGGCATATCCGAAAGTTGGGCTACAGTAATCACACTCATAGCTAAAATAAAGTAAATTTCGAAAACGTACGAGGTGTCTTCAAATAATACCCGGAATGTTAAAATTTGCGGGTTTATAGAATACGATTGACAAAAATTGTTTTTCATTGTGTTGGTACAAATGCTCATAAGGTATGATAACATTTTCAGCTGCATTCATTGTTTACTTTATCTGTGGAAGTTGCTAAGGTTAACGTGTTTTCATGAGCTCTGCGATTTTCGATTGTTAAAAAAAATGAATCAAAGAATTTGTATTAAGTTGTGCGTAAAAAATACAATAAAGTGTAACAAAGTGAGCGAAATATTATCAAAGGCCTATGGTGAGTCTGCTATGAAAAAAGGAAGTGTTTACAAGTGGTATAAGCGTTTCCAAGTTGGCCGTGACGACGTTGAAGATGACAAACGCACCGGACGCCCTAGCACTTCAACAACCGATGAAAACGTATAAAAAGTGAAAGCAATGGTTATGAATGATGGCCAAATCACAATTAAAGTAGTTGCTGATGATGTTGGCATACCGATTGGCCAATGCTATGACACTTTTGCGAACATTTTGGGTATGAAACGCGTAACAGCAAAATTTGTCCCAAAATTGTTGAATTTTGAATATAACGTTGTTGCTTATTCGTCATTTTTTGGCAAAAGTGCATCGCTGAAAGAGCTTAAAGCTATCCCAAATATCGAGTTCCAGAAGTGTTTTGAGGATTGGAAGAAGCGCTAGCAAAGGTGCACATTAACTAGTGGGGACTACTTTGAAGGGGACAACATCGATGTAGATGAATGAATAAATATTCTTTTCAAAAAACGAAAATTCCGGGTAATTTTTTAACACACCTTGTACATTAATTTTTAGTGGTAATATTGCTCAATAATGTTTGAACAGCCCTCTTGAAAAATTATAAATTTACCGTTGCTGTTTATATCGAGATTTTATGTAGCTTGACAGTAAAGCTACGTTAGGATAGTCATCATCCCAATGGTGTTTGGAAAAAATACATGTTATCGCAAGTTTTAAAGAGTAACAAGTGTAGCTTACCACCCTGTGCTAGATATATGAAGAGTACCTCTAAGATACTAATTAGATTTTTGCAATAATAAAGCTAAATCAAAATTTGTTAGAATCATGTGCTTTTAAAGTTATTATTATAACGTACTATTTATTGGGTGGAGTGGGGGTGGAATGGAAGTGTCATTGACAATAATTTTGGTATCATTTAACAGAACTTTATTCGTCATTTGACAGAGCTCTTATTGTCTCATTACTTTAGTAAAACAAGTTTATCTTATTAATTTTAAAAATTGGTAAGCCTAAATGAATTAAAGAAACATTATAAAATCTACTGTAATGAAGATCGATAGACAATATCTATAAAAGACTTAGTGTTAACAAATATGATACAAAGAAAGTTATGAAAAAATTAGGGTTTTTTTTTTTAAACAAAATAGATCATATAAAAAAAAGAGTAGTTATTCCTTTTTAAAAGATATAGATCGAGGACGTGTCAGTTTATGAGTAATTGGACCTTGAGCTGCTGCTTCTATCATTGTGACCGTTTTTTTGGGACTGTTTTTTCAACCTTAAACAGCAAAGAGTAATTTTTTTTAAGTATAATACACATACCATACTATCAGTTTCAATAACAAAAACTAACATTCATGATTTGCTGCATTGGTCTACGTCTCTCTCCTCGCTTTTCTGGCTGTGACTGTAAAACCTAATCAGGGTTAAATTTATTCTCTGCATACACCAATGATGTTATTTTTCGTTGTTGTTGCTGTAGAGAAATTTAAATAAATATGATCAAAATATTTAACATTTTTTAAATTTTCGGATTGGAATAAGTACCTTTATAGTAGCGATCGCAGGTTTTGTTGTACTAGTCGTTGTAGTAATAACAACAGTCGTATTAGCAGGTTAATTTTTAGGATGAGTAAGATTAGGACATGAGTTTTTCTCATGTTTACGCTATAAATTGTAAAATTTATCTGTTATGAATAGAAAATCAATCACATAAATAACTTTCTTCTTACCTTGTAATCTAAAGACAGAAACATATCAGGGCACTGGGGGTCCACGTCATAATATTCGCAGACTAACATAGGACTCTTTTTATTTGTAAGTGGTATAATTATCGGAGCAATATCTGATTTTCATGTTTTTATAAGATCTGAATCAGCATCTAACAGTATGACTTCAACCTAAATACTTGGATTTTATAAGAATTAGAATATTAAACAATAGTAGTAGTAGAAGTAGTTTTTGATATGACACTGAGGTTGGTGCGCAGAATAAAGTTTTAATTTTTGCTGGTCGGTAAGAGCTAGAGCTTGCTGCTGTGATGTAGTTTAAATTCGTAATGGATACTGATTAAGAGCTTTGTATGGCTGCTGGTCAGAAAAAACTTGCTGGGTATGCTGAGTGTAGAACGTCTGCTGAGTCTGTTGATCAGAGAGTACTTGCTGTGTCTGCTGAGCAAGTTTACACTGCTGATCCATCGTGAGAGCTTGCTAGTTTAGGAGAGCTTGCTGCGTCTGCTAGGGGTTGAGATAAGGCTGATCTGGGAGAGCTTGCTGTGCAGGTTTCGGATGGTGCTCCCCTGTCTGCTGCTGTGGGTGGAGAGCTTGGTGCGTCTCCTTAGGAATGAGATCAGGCTAGTCTGGGAGAGCTTGCTGGTCCTCCTCTTACCCTGCTGCTGCTGTCTGCTGGTTTGCGAGAGATTGCTGTGACTGCTCTACAGATTTATTCTGAGACTGAAAAAAAAAACCCTATAGAAAAATGTTATCTTAATGTTTACAAAATATTGAAATGTGAAGAAATGTAGATGTGTAAATAATTACTAATGACATGATGAGATACTCTTGTCCGTTAAAAACCAAGATAAATGGCTCATTCGAATTGTTTTCAAGTGCAAATGCCTGTCTTAAATTATTGGTATTATCATCAATAGATAATTTTATATTGTGATCAGGTAGCTTCATACTATTGTCGAGAGCAAGCTCGCTGCTTTTCTGCTGAACTACTTGCTCTTCAGCCACCTTCAAGTTCTTTGACTTATCTTTATTTATCCTCATAAAATCTTCTTAATCTAATAAGGAAATAGATAGATCTAAGTTAGGTAGCTCTAGTGAAGCAACTGCAGCGGATGCAGGTGAGCGTTCAGCTAGCTTTTCTACTGTTGATACTGATGGTGGTGCTGATGTGAAAGATGTATTTATATTGCTGACATTATTGTTGGTGGGCTTGTATCTTTTAACACTGCCTGCTGATGTACTTTTGATAATGACGATTCAGGTGATGACGGTGATTCCATCATTGTCGTCAAAGATGAATTTTTCGATGATGAATTTGTCGATAATAATGATGTAGACATATTGTTGAGCTTAGGTTAGAGAAGCAATAAGTTACACACAATAGATTATCAGACACTTTCAGGCAACGTTGTTGTGCCTTCAAGAACGATCACTGCAGTGATGATGATGAGTTGAGGACTTTTGCTGCTGCTATACACATGCGTCAGCACACACGGACATACATGGATACGCACACACGCGTTTACAAGACATGACGACTTTGACGATGTGCACTAATAGGGCACCCCTGCACAGTGAATGTGCACCTTAAGAAAAAACAATGATGATAACTGGTACAGCAAGGATGCCACAATGTAAATGCGCAGTTAGTGATATGAACATACACATATGCAACATGTATGGAGTAGGTAGATATCATACCTCAGTAAGGTAGTGCGCGCTAATAGCAGCAGCAAAGAAGCACAGCGCGCTTAATATTTAAAATATATGTAATTAAAGAAAAGGGATAAATTTACGTACGCCACTTAGCGGTTAATTGACAAATTAAGAATTTTTATCTTTGCGTGCTTTTATTGAAGGGGTAATAAGTTTGGTTGTATCTCACAGGTGAGAGCGTTTGGTTAGGGCTCTTATCAAGGCACGCTATAAGCACACGGGCAGCACGAGCACATAGATGCACGCCAAGTTCAGAAGCGATACGGGCACACGGGCTGTAATCCGGCATCCCTAGGCGCTATGGGCACAGCCGGCACGTGCTATAATCCGGCACCTATGCGCGGTACAAGCACTAATCTGGCACCCTTGCGCGCGCTACGGACACAGAGAGCTACGAGCAAGGGGAGGTCTTTGGCTCACACTGTTTTCACGGTATCCCATGGGAGTCGGGAAATTTCCCATATTACACGATTGGCACGATTCTTCAAGAACACCTACAAGATGCCAGAAAAGTGTATGTGTTTGGCTCTTTGAGAAAACGATATTTGGAGAGATTCGAATTCAGAGTTTCTGCTATAACTGATTTCGGCTACCCTCTAACTGATAAGATAAGACTAGCCACTGTTTGCCCACATCAGAATGGAGCATACAAGGCCAGCTGCATCATAATGTGAGACTTTACAGAAAGTTTCTCCTATACTTACCTAAGTCCATAGATGTAAATATTGGATACTTGTAGATATTTAATTTGACTTATGCCACCTAGTAGTCGATTGACAAATTAAGAATTTCCATCTTAGTATGCTTTTATTGGAGGGGTAATAAGTTTGGTTGAACCGCACAGGTAAGAGCGTTTTGTTGGGGCTCTTATCAATGCACGCTATGAAATGTACCTTTTATTAACTCTTACGTAGCGCATATATCCAACGGCTCGCAAAAAATGTATTTTTCATCACAAAAACGGTCTCTAAAAGCTTTACCGGTTGCAGCAAAGGCAGTCACAAGTTTGGACAAATTTAAGTTACATTTAGGATATCATTTAGACATCTTTCAGACGTAAATTTAATGAGAAAAGGGTAAATTTAGGTTATCTTTAAGACAACTTTTAGCTGGAGTCTTGCGTACGTTAACTGTGAATAAGCACAGAGCGCTATGAGCATGGAGGCTGTCCAGCTTTAATCCAGCACCGTAGATATACACTGTGGAAAGCTATAAAGGCCGTGCTATAGCTCAAGTGGCCAGGTAGGAAAGAGGTCCCTGCACAGGCCATGTGGGCCAGTCCCAGCGCCGGTACTAGCACAGGTGGCCGAGTTCTGGCGCTGGGACTGGGCCTGGCCCAGAACTGCCTCTGTTTACCTACTGACTTTATTATTTAAGTATTAGATAAAAGCTGAAATTATACAGGTAAGAAAATTCGAAGTTGTGTATTTATTTAGAAGATATCTTCAAATACTGACACCCTATCTGTTTTAGATTTTGCATTATATTAAGGGCATTCTTAATTATTATTTTTTCGATAGTAAATAATGCACTGAGTATGCGTGTAAAACATTTTTTTTTTAATATTGTCATAATTTCATAATAGTTAATTAAAATTTAAAGTCACATTTAAACTGATACAACGTGATATGACGACAAAGCTTCTGAATATTGTGATGTTTGTTCGATTCTCACGGGTGAGGAAAAAGCCGATCTAACTTTTTTATATCTAACACCACGAATCCTAATATGGTTATGTTCCACTTATTGGGAGTAATATAAGCTTCGTCGTGACCAAATTACTTTTTTTAGATTTCCTGACATAGCGTGAAAAATTCCGGTCATTTACAATAAAATATTTTCAAGGAATAAACATAGTAAGTTACTCTTACAGTCTGCTGTAGTTTTCGGACGAAGCGTATTTCAATGTGGTAAAATCGAGTCTCAACTCAATGTTTTAAGTCACTGACGTCATAGTTACGTGACATCGATTTAAATATCAGCTTAATTAACACCCTCAGGAAATAATTTATTTCTCAATTCACTTGTAACTTATTGATGATATTATATTCAATATATAATTAATGAAGGTCACTATAGCAATAGAAAGTATTAGTTGACTGAATCCTGCTGCTTGAAAGTTCTCTATTATACAGCTTGGTTTTAGTTAAAATAGAGAGAATACACACCAACCCTCGTAAAAACAAAAAAGCTTTGATGAAGTTTATGAGAAGTTCATAAGAAGTTGAAGTACATATGAACTTCATATGAACGTGCCTATTAAAAATATCGACAATCGATGCCATTGTTATCGGTAAGTTTCTAGGAAGTTCTGTGGAAGGTCTAAGGAATCCGAGCAAGTTTTCAGGAAGTTCATTTTTTGTCTAGTAAGGCTGAGTCATTCCGTGCATTTTTTTTTTTTTAATTTATATAACGTCCTTTCGTATACAAGTACATTTAGACGGAGGATTATATAGGTATTCTTATTACAATCGCAATTACATTTGTTTATTTGCATTTTTGTTTATCATACAGAGCGCATTATTTTGTTGTACATTATTTTTGACTTTCTGTTTTTATATAGTCGAGCCCATATACATAGATCAGTAAGGTTTTTAACAAAGTCATATTTCTGCGCAAACGCATTTATCGGTGTCTCAGATTATTTTCCCGACCAGAACCCACAGAAAAAAATCTGAGTGTCCTGACCGGGAACCGAACCAGCGACCCCTGTAACAGTGTTGTTTCAGAGGCTAGCACGATAACCACTGAGCCAACGACCGCTTTTCCGTGCACTTTTTTTTTCAATCGAAGCTATTGCCAACTGCAAGTTACTAAAAAGTTTTGAGACATTTCTTAACAAACTTTTTTTTGGCCCAGTTAAACTGAATGATGGTTTAAGTACTTTTTTAGTATGAAAAGAAAGGTTCATTTTTATAAACAAAATATTTCAAATCTTAAAAAAAAAAAATGCACTGAATGACTAAATGACTAAATATTAACTTTATAAGCAGGTACTTTCAGAAGTCCATCAAGCCAAGATTTATTGTAAAATTAAAAGCAAAACGTAACATCTTGTGGTCGTGAAACTGTATTGCTGTTACTGCAGGTACAGATTGCCTGAGATAAAGCTTGCTTTTTTTTTTAATTTGCAATGGATGACAATGAATCTTAGCTTGATGTACTTTTTAAAGTACCAGCTTGGTGGGTCTTGTCTTTATATTACCCAAAATTAGCCGTATAATTAGTTACAAGTAAAATTATGGTTGCTAGTAAGATAGAAACTGTTGCTGATGCATCTCTATTTTTCAAAAACAATATTAACACAAACTATAAAAACACCTACGTTTGTAACGTCATTTTAGACACCCTCTACAAGTTTTAAGTCATTTAGTGCATAATTTTGTGAGAAAAGTTACATATTGCGTTGTCGGCACTTTAGTGCTATTTTACGATCACGAAATGTAACTTTTTTTTTGAATTCTTAACGGATAATAACAAATAATCTTTTGATTGATTTCTAAAAGCACCAGCATGACTGATCTTCTCGTAATTTAACGAGAAAACGGCTGTATGAATAATTATTCATGAATATCTCTCGAAGTGAGGTGGTCTGCGGGGTAGATACGAAAGGGTATATACTACATGCCCTTAAATACAATTTTTCTGACTGCAAGCTTTTCTTACAACCATCACTAAGTCGCATTATCCAGATGTGAAAATCCTGACTGTATTTTTATACAAAATAGGTTATACAATTATACGTTAAATGGAAAATGAAGTATGAAATAAAATTTGTGCAATGAAATATAAGATGCATTTGTAATCATGATCATTTTAATAAGCTCTATAATATATTATATACATATGTAAATTATATTTTACACTCATGGGAATGACTTTATAAAAGTATTATAATAATTTTAAAATTTTAAACCTATGATGTTCAAAGTTTCAAGTTTTATCAGATATTTGAATGAGTAAGTTGAAGGTTCATCGTTACTGCTGTTCTTTTATTTAAAAAATACATATGTTTTGTAAAAGGATTTAGATAACAGTTTACTGTTAGGTAGGAAACCCATTAATAGAGTGTAAATCAATGTAATCTTGTATAATTGTGCAACTTATGATTTATTTTATGAATCTTAAGCTGTATGTTGAAAGCAAAATAAAAGGCAGTACAGTGTATGTACGGGGCTCTTTACAAGCTGTGATCCGTTATGCCTGAGATATTGTCCGTCGCGACTGGTCTGTGGGATGAATGTGCGAAGTCATTGGAGTGAAGTTAAGGTACTGTAGAGGTCATGCTAAGGATGTGAGAGGGCTGCAGGTGGCAGTGGGAGGAAAACGATTTTAGATAACAGGGAACTTAATTAAATTTTTTCTTATCTTGCAAGGATGTGCAAAGGTAGTGAATTGGGGTTTTAAGTGTCAAAAATCTTATATCTCACAAACAAAAAACAGTAGCTAAAAAATTAGTTAGTGAACCTTGAAGCTCTGATGATGTAGAATATTAAAAAACCATTATGATTCTTAAACCGATATGTCTTTACATTGAAATTATCAAAAAAACCCTAAAATAATGATAAATTTGGTGAAAAAATCGTTAAAAATACTAGGTCATTTCAAAAAATTTTGTCTATCAAACATATGTTACTATTAATTCGTTAAAACTGTTTTTAAAAATGAACCACGTATTACTCAGCTGTTATTGCATTAATTTCAACTCACTTGGCCTAACATTTTCCCATAAAGCATGTTCTTTTAGATAAAAAAGGATTTTGAATAGTTTGCCGCATCACAACTGCGGTATTGTTGATCAACGCAAGTCCGTTTATGTAACCTCTATGTGCTATGAATGTATCTACATACGTCACACATATAGGTATAGGCGTTCATGGATAGCAGGCAAGGCCGTTTATGTAACCACTATGTGGTATGAATATATCTACATACATCTCATACACAGGTATAGGTGTTCATGGAGAGCAGGCGTAAAAACGGCCTTGCGTTGATCAACATTACCGCGGTTGTGATGCGACAAACTCTTCAAAATCCTTTTTTATCTTAAAGTACATGCTATTACGTTAGATTTGAGGCAAGGTGATTTAGAATTAATGCAATATCAGCTAAGTAATGCGTGGTTAAAAATCGTTAAAAACGCTTTTTTTCTATTTGTGGGGATTTTTTACTCAAAAACTAATGGGTTTACGGAAATTTTATAGAATACCTTTTTAGTGTGAAATAAGCCAAAAGATCTAATAAAAAACTTTGGAAGCAATAAATATCAGTTTTACTGTTTGTTATTAAAAATTGTTGTTAACAATTAATTACCATCACATCTAGATAAACAGCATGGTTTACCATGTTCAGGAACTTGAAATGCATCGATTACAAAAAAAAATTCCCCGACACGAATCGGCCACGTGCACCTATCAGTAAAACCTAACTAAAAGGAGAAACGGCAGAACTCGAACTGCCATCCATCCAAGTACTAGCCACGCCAAAGGCTGCTGAACATCGTTAATCTACGGAACTGTGACTCTACCACTGCACCACCGTGTCGGTTTATATATATACACAAATATATCATCCATCACGATCGAGTGTAAATTTGAAAAAGTACACTTTGTGCCATGTAAATTCCAAGAAGTACACTTTATGAAGTGTGCGTTACGAAAACTACACTTTTTAGGTTTGATAGTTGCACATCGAGGTTAAAAGTGAACTTATTTAATGGAATCAAAGAAAAAATATTATTAGTACCTTATTTTTTGACTTTTCGTGGACAATTGTAAATGATATGTGAATAGGCGCATTTGGAAGAGTTAGAGGGGAGCCAATACTCCGGCCACATACACATTTGCTTTATAATATCGGCTACGCCTAACCGCTTATGCTGCCACCCTCGTAGCCGCTCTTGAAAAAAGGTAAATGTATGTAAACAAATCTAAATTGCATTGCAGAGGGGGTGTAAATTGCTTTTTATTGAATTTGGCAGTTTCTTACGATACTGAGGTGGCAATATACGAATTTTTTAATTTATGGAACCTATGTACCATGCAAATGACGTTAAATAATGTGCGATTATACCTCTCCATCCCGATATCACTGAAATTCCTGTTCTATTCTAGAGGTTATCTGTTCTCAGTGGCAATATGAGTTAGATGAAAATTATCATATCAGTGTGTGACAAACATGTATAGAATAGTATTAATAATGTTTGCACTGCTAGTCTGCAAGTTATTGTACATGACTAACAAAAATATTAACTAGCAGGGCTAACATTGTTAATGTTATTCCATACATTTTTGTCATTCACTGTTATCATAATATTTATCTCCCTCGTATTGGCACTGAGAACAAATAAATTCCAAACTAGGGCGAGAGTGCAAGTTTCATCGTGATAAGGAGATATAATTGCACAATATTCAACGTCATTTGCATAGAACATAGGTTCCATAACTTAAATAAGTCGTACATCACCAGCTAAATATCGTAAAAACCCGCCATATTCCATGAAAAGCCATTAACTTAACCTCTGGAATGCAACTTACAATAAAACCAAACTTATAAATGTCTTAGTTGCAATTGGATCAAATTATATATTCGAATGATGGTTTTATTAAAAAAAATGAAAACTTTAAATGGAGAGCTTGTTTATAACTTTCGAAAAATTAAAAGTATCATAACTCAGTTATGAAAAATGTAGATCCTACTAATATATTCCAGATATACAATGTCTAATCAAATTCTACATCACCTACGGAAGCAATAATACGACCAGCTGCATAAATTTTCTAAAATTATCGGTCAACTTACCAAAAATCAAAGTAAAGGAATATTTTATGCTGTGATAAGGTTATTTAACAGAAAAAAGTTTGAGAATTGATAGATGAATTATCCACAGTGCCGTTCTCGCTGGATGCTCTACGTAATACGAGACGACAGAAATCTTTTTTTTGTGCGTAAGAAAAGAAAAATATACTTTCTTCTTACGATACGTATAATTGGCCATAAATAAAGCATTCTATATTTCTAGAATATTTTTGTTAATACTTCAACCTTTATTTTTCCGGTGTAGAAAAAATTTTTAATTAGGTTCATTTGAAAAAAAAAAATTATGTGTTAGCTTTTACTAATATCTTAATTTAAAAAAAATATATGTGTGATAAATTTATATATTTTTTTTAAACGTGTGGTTTTTACCTTTTTTTTTACTATGACGTTGTAAAAATTTTTTTTAAATATCCTCAAAAGTAATTTATAAAAACAAAAAAAAAAACGTATACTTGGAAGGAATAAAATGTCCTTTATCTGCAAAATTAGACAAACATTTTCAACTCTATGACAAAGTATAATATAAAGGCATTTGTATAATATGAACAAAAACAAGAACAAGAACAAGTAAAAGAAAAAGATATTTTCAAATATCAGTTTAAAATATATGATGAATCATAATTGTATAATGAATCACTGTGGTAAACGAAAATGACCCTACAAAATATCATGTTAGTCTATTAATTAAAATTTTTTTAATGGTTTTTTTTGTGAGATGTAAGGCAAGATAAATCAATGAACATTGAACGATTTCATTCGCCATTTTAGCAGAACTATTGTCCTAAGCATAGGAAAAGACATCCATCCAAGACAATCAAAATTTATCATTTCGAATTTTCTACAGCTATAAATACTGCAATGAATAACTTTAATAATAGAATTACATACAAGTACCTTATTCTAGAAAAATAAACGTTTAAGACAGTAATTTTAGTGAGCATGGACTAATCAAAGAAAATCTTGAATTAAAGTATATTTATCCTTGGTTTTTCATTGTATCATTGTTCTGTTGACGTATGTTTATAAGTATGTGCAACAAAACGATTATTATTCGCGACGCATACGATTTCAATGTATTTTGTGCTGTATATTTTGAATACATTCTTCTTATCTGTATGGTTTGGCCTGTTTATGATTTAATATTATGAATATGTGTTTTTATTACCTAAAAGCTAGTTAATAGCAGATGTTAAATTTAAAATCACATTTACCTTTAAACGATTGCACCTCACTGATCAGAAGTGAGATATATTAAATTGTCATAGTCACTTTATCAAAAATGATTCATAAAATAGAATAATATTCATCACAATAAAATCATACTAGAAGTAAAGAAAATGACCATTACTCAAAGTTTTTTTTTTTGCTTATGAATGTGCACTAATGCAGGGTTGCATAATTTAATTACATTATTTTCTCTAGTTTAAATAAGCGCACCTATCTCTCACTTACACTTTGAATGTCAAAGTGGAACTGTACTTATCTATCAAATTTAGGGCAGCGGTTGAAAGACAACTTAAAAAACGTGTTTTATTAAGAATAACTATTGCAGTATATACTGTTCTAAATTTTTTTATTGATCTTCAAAGACTTTACAATTACAGTCAATTTCGTATTAGATAAATCATGGATCTAGATTAAAATGTAAATATTTATAAACAATACTTTTTAAAACGAAGATATTGAATAAAAAATTTGTTAATGGCCTAAAGAGTAGGCGAGTTAAGTAAGTAAGAAAGTAAGGCCGCATTTTAATGTATATATGGTAAAAATTTTATATGAGTGACTCGACAGAATTTTTAGGGTGGCTTATTATATGTTTACAGCACATATTTGGAATACTTTATTTTAAATTTTTCATTAAAATTATGAAAAGTGTCACTGAAACTGACAATATTATAGCTAGTACTAGATATTATACGATTTATTTATAAAATTTTGTTTGTCAACTATTAAATCCGGAAACCTAAAAAACAGTGTAATAAAGGGTCATTTTAGGATAAATGTCCCAGCGCGGCGCACGAGCATCAAAACACTAACTTTTCAGCCCACGATTGCAACCTCATAATGCATTGTAAAAAAAATGAAAATACCTAACCGACGTGTCTTTTTTTCAGCTTTTTGATAAAATTATTAATTTTGCAAAAATATTACTGCTTAACCTGAAAAAATATATTATATTAACCTATAAAAAAGAGTATTTTTAATATTTTGTTTAATAGTCCCACTCGAAAGATAAGATATTTTTGCGTCGGATATGATGTTTTTCACAGTATGCTGGAGCAATAGTTTACGAGATCTAAAGCGACAAACAAGCATCGCGTGGCTGGTCTCGTTCGCCTATGGAGCACATACATAAGGGTGCCTTTACATGGACGTCTTGAAGTCTAGAGACTGCCAGCCAAATTTTAAGCTGGCAATTTAATTCATACTAACGATAAAGTGATACCTATCAGATTTATTTTTAAAAGGTAAAATAGACTCAAATTGTTATAAACCTGCATTGCGTAATTGCATTTTAATATACAAAAATGATCGAGCCACGAAATGTTACATTTTTTCATATATAATTAGTCGACAAGAAGAGAGGTTGTTACCAAAAATCTAGTCCAAGCGTAAATTATAGATTCTGCTTATTTTGGTGCATCAATAATTTTTTAATGTTAAAATGCAATTGCGTATTAGGTTTTATTAAAAATAAAGCGTCTATTCTTCTTTAAACAAAAAAATTGTATTTGTATCTGTTTAAAGTCAGTTTGAATTAAATCACCCGCCCAAAATTTGGCAAGCAGTCTCGAGACTTCAATACGTCTATGTACAGGCACCCTTAGGCAAGTGTTGATATCGCAAACACAACTTCAGTACACATTTACTTTTTACTTTGTACTTACGTGAGTAATATTGGATATGTTAGCTGATGGAGTGCTTAAATTAAAAACCCACGATTTTATTGCCTCTGAGCAAGCAGATTTTATAAAAAACCTGAAAGAAGCTCTTTTATATTAAGAATTTATAGTTTCTTTTGATTTCGTTGAAAAGTATGCTTTTGTCGTTCAAAATGCAGTTAAATCATTTCATTGGAACAACAATCAGGCCACCGCATTTACAGTTGTGATTTATTGCAGAGAGAGAAACGAACTAAAGCATGAAAGCTTAAAAATTTTTTCGGATAATTTAGTTCACGACACAGCTTCTGTTTACAAATATTAGAATCACATTATGAAGTATTTGATGAGTCATTTCAAGCTAGAAAAAATTTATTACATATCAGATTGCACAACTCAGCATTTCAAAAATAAAAATAACTTGCTTATTCTTCTCTATCGCTAGAAAGACTTTAAGATTCCTGCAGAGTGGCATCACCATGCTACAGCACATGGCAAAGGAGCTTGCGATGCAGTGTGGGCCTATTTGAACGAGGAGCAAGGCGTGCAAGCCTGCAAGAATCCAAATTTTGAATACTTACTGCTAAAGATTTGTACAATTCGGCAAATAAATATTGCAAAGAAACGCAAGTAATTGTAAGCCCTAAATTTGATCACTATAAAACTGCAGAAGAATTAAAAGAGAAGTTTTTAAAAGCTGTGATAATTCCAGGTACTTAACATTATCATGCTTTAATACCAAATTTTAAAGGTACACTTTTGATGAAACGATTTCTCCTTTTGACTCAGACTAACATTTTTCCGAAAATAAAGAAGTTGAATATAAAGACGAAAAATAAGAAAGGCAGACACATTTGTAAGAGGAAGCTGTCATCTGCTTCTGAGATACCTAAGAAAAAAAAATTACGAAAAAAAAAACGTTGAAGGAAGAAAACTGTATATAATAAATGTATATATATTAAAAAGTTGTAATTAATTTTAGGAAAATAGTTTTGACGTTTGAAAAGATTTATTTTAAAAATCTGATGAAATCAAACAGTAGGTGTGCTCCGCCAGCGAACGCACGGCGCGGGCGCCCCGCAGCACCGCATTAAGTCGCACACCGTCTGTTCGTCACTGTATATCTCGTAAACTATTGCTCCACCACACTGTGAAAAATATTGTATCGGACGTGAAAAAATCTTATCTGTAGATTAGGACTATAAAAAAAATAAAAATTAAAAACACCGTTTTTGAGATATAAGACGTTTTGTGTTCTTTCAGGTTAAGCAGCCATATGATTGCAATACCAATAACATCATCAAAAAGCTGAGAAGAGAACACGTTGATTATGTATTCTTGTCATTCTTTCACCATGCATTATGAGGTTGAAATCGTTGGCTAAAAAGTGAGTGTTTCGCGCTCGCGCGCCGCGCTGGGACATCTATTCTGAAATGCCCCTAAAGTATCCTAATCTGTATCGATTTACATATGATTTTTAATTCTCTGGGCTTCGTTTCTTCCTTTAACAAATTTATTGTAAGTAATTACGGAAGTAATTGCAAAAATATGAATACATTTGCCTACAAATTCGATTGATCACTTATTTTTTTATTTCTAAATAAAACATTGAATTTTCTGGAAACCTATCCATATTTTGCCATTTTTTCCTAAATGACTCCGAATGAATGCATTTCAAGAAAAGAAAAAGCCCAGAAAATTTGGGACCAGATGTAAATTAAAAATAATTAAGGGAATTTGTTAAATTTATTTTCAGGCTTCAGTATCTCAAAAATTTAACAACGAAATTTTATGAAAAAAATCGCATAATATTTAGCACTAGCTTTATTATAGTCGAACAAAGTGACACTTTTTATAACTTTAAAAAAAATATATAACAAAGTATTCAAAATATGTACTATTTAGGAAACCCACCTTAAAAGGATTAATTTTACATTTGTTCACATAATTTATGGAAATAAATCTTTTTGAAAAAAATTAATACACTTTTCAGTCATTTCATAGGTTTTTGCTATTGAATTCGTTAAATAATAATCTTATCAACCTATTATATCATATCTTTATCATTACAACGATGTTATTGTTGTCACAATTGCCGATATATTCATTATAAGTATAGAGTTTTACATTTTTTTTATTGCTTTATATTACTAACTGTTTCATTCCGTTGATGTACTATTAACTGTTTGTTTCAATAAACTTCATTTATTCATATTGACGATTATTATCTACTTTTTCATAGTATGAAATAAAAGTTACGTAACATACTCGTACTTAGATATATTACACATCTAAATATTACAAAACAAGTATTTCCAAATTTTATAAAACAAATAAACAACAGTTAAAGTTGTACCTACAGGAAAACAAAAGAACTGGTTTTTAAACCTTTTTTTTCTGAAATTCATTTTATTTTCATTTATAACTTTTCCTTTTAACCAAGCAATTGAACGTCAAAGTATTGTCATTTTTCGTCAAAATATCATTAGAAATTTTTTTATTTTTGTTTAAATTTTATAAATTAAAATTTTTTTATAGCTAACAATTTATATTTTATTATTATTATCATGCAAGTTTTATAAAGAAATTTTTTGGATTCGTTTAGTTGTTTCGACGTATACTGAAACAAAAACCGATTTTGTTCAGATACATAGATGGAGAGGATCTGTTTTTTCAAACTTCGTTTATAATCCGGCAAGAAGAACAGTTGAGATATGATAATGTTTAATCAAGAAATTTTTTTTTTATATAATTCTTCTATTGTAATATTAAAACATTAATTTCCACATTAATTTTAGATAAACTAACGTCAAATTTGGGAAAATTCATTAAGTGTGTTTTAGCAATAATTAAAAAATACTGCACATAGTTTCTAGGTATTGTCTATGTGTCAGGACGAATGGATGGTTAAAAACGAACAACTAGATAATTTTATACTTTAAAATTGCAGAAGTTATAAGGACGTGTGACGTTCAAGTTGTTATCTTAATCAACTATTATCCTAAGAAGTTATTTCGCCCTACTAAAAATAAAAAAGATATAGATACGTTCGGCTCTGTTATGCAGACAAATTTTATGATTTATATTAAGTATAACTATACTAGACTGACATGTATATCAACATACAGCTCGATTTCTGGAGACTGTTGTCGTTCTTAAAAATAATTTGTAACGTAAGTGGGCTGTGCGGGTGTAACGTCTAGCATAGTCAGCTTTTGGGATAATTAAACGAATTAAACGGTATGTGAAAACATTTGGATATCTAAAGGGCTGTGCGGTGGGTGTGAGGCAGTCTAGGATGAGATTAGGAGATATTAGCTGTTTCTCTAAATATTAAAATATGTGTAATGGAACGAGGAGGGGGGAATAAAATCAGAATATTATGTTTGGTTTGTATAGGGCTAAGGGATGTCGAAGGACGTCTAAGAAAAATGGACGAAATTGAATTGTTTGAGCTACGAGAAAAATAAAACAATTGTTAACTAATTTGGTGGAAGTCGGATCTTAAAAGGGGGTTAAATGTAGTGGGTTTGAGCAATTTTGTAGGTATCCTAAGTAGCAGGAAATATTTGGCCCAGAATAGTTTAGGTTAATTTCACAGGAACAAGAAGCTTTTTTTCTTTGTTATGGCAGAGTAGTAAGTTGTAGTGCCAGCCAGGGCGACGCAAAAAAAGTATACAGCCTTACTAAAATTATGTCATAATATAGAACGGTATGTATGATGATCAATACACGCAAATGAGATCACTTCTTTATCTAAATATTGACCCAACCGAACTGATTTGTATTAAAAAGACATTGGATAAAGACGATATAAAAAAAAAAAAAGGAATAGGTGTAAGATTATTTGATAGGTAGTAATTGGTATTGTTTATCTCAACCCATTAAAGACGCTGTAACAGATCTGCAATATCAATTTTCTGTTGTTGCAACGATCATAAAAAAGGTGATACTTATAATATACTTTTATCGCAGATTTGACCCATATATGTACAAACATATTTCATGTATTTTCTGATGAAAAAAAGTTTGCTTATCATCACACTTATACATATATGTAATCGTGCAACTTGCTTGCGAACTCTAAGAATCTTCATATTTATGGCTTAAAGAAATTAAATTCTTGGTAACTTTTTACGTCAGCTCAGGCAGCTTCTAATGAAGATGCAGCTTATAAAGTCCACCAATTTATCATCATCATTATCTTTAGCATCATCGTCATCATCATCATCATTATCATCTTCTCATCATCATCTTCATCATCATGATAAAAATAAACGTTATCATACACATAATCATCAATTTTATCGCTATTGCCGTTCTCCCAATTATTATCACCATCAGTATCATGTGCACCAAAAAAATCATTATTATAATAGTGTTCAGAGCAACCAGCATTTTTATAACTATCACTAACATTATCATTTGCATCATCATCATGATTAAAATAAAAATTATCATAGACATAATGATCATTTGCATCACTATTGCTATCAACAAAATCATCATCACCGCCTGTATCAGCGTGTGTACTTATATAATCGTTAATATAAAAGTAATCATTATGAATGGCATTCTTATCACTACTACCAACATAAGAATTTGCATTATAAAAATAATTCCTAGCATAATCATTATAATCATTATTATTATCGTTGTTGTCCAAAATATAAGGATAATCTATATTACCAAACATATTATCATCATAATAATCGTATCTCTCATTAATGTATCTATTATGATGGTAACAATGATCAACCTAGGTATCATCGTCATTATAACCATCATCATTATTATTATTATCATCATCATCATCATCACTATCAACAATCACATCCACATTATTAACATCATCGTCATAACCATCATCATCATTATTATCGATATAATTATCATCGTCATCATCATTACGATGGTTATCATCATTATAATCAACGTCTTTACCTACATATCATCATTTTTGTCATTCTCATCATTATCAGTATTATCATTGTCATCAATCTTGGTATCATACTTTTCTAGTAAACGACATTACTAACGTCATTAACATAACAATAATCATGAAGATCATCATCAATATGAATATAACGATTATTATCATTATCATCATCAGCATCATCATTATCATCACCTTTATCATCGTCATCAACAGCATCATTATCACAATCTTTATCATTATTATTATCATCGTCATCATTATTATCATCATTATTATTATCAACATCATTATTGACATCCTCATCATCAGCATAATTATTAATCTCATCATCATCATAAACATCATGATCATCATTAAAATTATCTTTATCATCTATACCATCGTCATGATCATGATCACCATTGTAATGCACGGTATTATTATTCATATCATCATTATCATGATCATCATCATCATCATAATCATGATAATGATCATGATTATAACAAGCAGAATTATTATTATTAAAATTATCACTATCTTTATTATCATTTTCATCATAATCAACATCTGTATAATACTTGTCAGCATCAACATCATCAACACAATTATCATCAACCGTATCATCATCACCAACAAACACATAATAATCATCATCATTATCATAATTATCATAACGATCATCATCATCATCAACACTTTAACCATTGTTATCATTAGTTTTACTATAATTTTCAAAATTATGAGTATCATGATCATCATCATTACCATCATTTTTTGTATCATCTTAAAGAAAATTATCATACACTTATCATTATCATAATAATCACTTTATGATTGTTATCCTTCTAATTATTATTATCATCATCATTATGATCAACGCCATTGAAATCATTATAAACAATAATATAATCATCATCATCTTTATTATCATCATTATTGAAACTATTATTATCATAATTATCATAATGATCATCATCATTTTTATTATTCTAATCATTATTGTCATAATTATCATCATCATAATTATTATTATCATGATCAGCATATTACCACCATCATCATCATCATTATTACATTCTACGTTATTAACATCTTTATCAGCATTATCATCATAATTGAAATCATCATCATGATTCTTATGATCATAACAAGCAACATTACCATTATTAACATTATCATGATCGTTATCATCCTCGTCATCATATTCAACATCTGGGTTGTACTTATAATCATTATTATTATTTATTTATCATCACTATTATTAACATTCTGATTATTATTGTCTAAATTATCATCATCATTATCAACATTATCATCACTTTCATCGTAATAATAATCATCACCACCATCATCATCATCATCATCATCATCATCATCATTATCACTATA
This sequence comes from Copidosoma aretas, assembly GCA_030522625.1. Classification (NCBI taxonomy): domain Eukaryota; kingdom Metazoa; phylum Arthropoda; class Insecta; order Hymenoptera; family Encyrtidae; genus Copidosoma; species Copidosoma aretas. The sequence goes on along the minus strand of JAPYYV010000101.1, from coordinate 41,007 downwards.
ATAACAATCATCATTATCGTCATTATCATCATCATCATTATAATCCTCATCATTATCAACTTCATCACATTCATTATCGTCATTATCAACTTCATTTTTATCAACACTAGCACTTTCAAGATTAAAATGCTTTTTTTAATATTTATAATCGTCATAGTCATCATTATCATTATAATTATTATTATAGTCACTATTATTGATATCATAATCATCATTATTGTCATCAACACTTATATCATCATTATCATCATTCTTACTAAAACTTTTAGAATTATAAGTATTATTATCATTATCATTATCATCATCAATATAATAACAATAAGCATCATAATCATGATTATCACTATTATGATTATTATTATCTTCACTATAATTATCCTCATAATCATCACCATCATACTCATAATCATAATTATTACAAGCAGAATCATAATCATGATCAACAATATTATCATCTTTATCAGAATTGTCATCGTAATAATCATCTTCATCATACTTATCGTCATTATTATCATCTTTCACCTTATTATTATTGTAATCATCATCAGCATAATCATAATCATCATCGTAATGATCAACATTATTATCATAGTAATCATCCTCATCATTATCATCACAATCATAATTATTATTCTTATTTTTATAAGAATCATATTTACCATCATTTTTATCATCGTCTTTATCATAATAACCAATATTGTCACCATCATCATCTTTATTATTATTATCATCATCGCCATCATGAGAGACATCATTATAATCATCATCATCAGGATAATCATGATCATCATCATTATCATCATCGTCATCATCATTATTATCATCATTTCTATTATTATTATCATCATTATTATCATGATTATTATCATAGCCATGTATTAACAAAATATTATAATCCTTAACATTATCATAGTCTTTGTCACCATCTTTATCATGATTACCGTCTGTATTTTTCTCAATGTCATCATTATTAGAATCATCATCATCATTATTATTATCTTTATTATAACATTCAACGTCACTTTTCTTATCATCATCAACAACATCATCGTAGTCATCATCATTATCATTTTCATCACAATTTTTTTCAGCATCATCATTATAATCATCATAATTATCATCATTATAATTATTGTTATCATCATCAGTCTTATCGTCATTATCAACATCATAATTATCATTATCATCAATATTATAAGCATTGTTATCATCAATCATAGTACAATCTTCAAATTTATCAGTATTATTTTTAGTATCATCATCATTATCATTATCAATATCGTAATCATGATATTCAGCATCGTCATTATCATCATCATTATCATCATCATAATCATTATTTTCATCGTCATTACATAATAATTATGATCATCATGACTATTATCAGTATAATTATCATACTCAGTACATTCATTGAAATTATCACTATCACCATCCATATCATCATTATCATCATCAACATTACATTGATTAGCTTTATCATCATGATCATCATCGTCATCATCATCATTATAATCTTCATCATCATCACCATCATTATCACAATCATTATTGTCGTGTTCTATGATAACATTATCAACAAAAATAGTATTGTTATCATCATTATGCATGATATAATTATCATAATTAATACTACCGCATCCAATCATCATTGTAATTATTATCATGACCACAAGGATCATAATTATCAGTATCATTATTATCATAACCATCGTCTTTCTCATTATCATCTTTATCATTGTCGTCATCATCGTTTCAATAATATCCATATTTATGATCATGATTATTACGATCAACATTAACGTTTTAACAGTATAATCATCTTTTACATCAGCATTAGCATATTTAACATCTGTATAATCCTTATCTTCACAATGGTAATTATTCTCATCGTCATAATGATCAACAACATCATTAATCCCATCATTACCATCATTGTAATAAACAACTTGATTATAATCATTAGCAGCATAAACGTGATTATTAATATAACAATTTACTTAATTATTATCATCATTATCATTATCTTTATTATCATTGTCATTATAATCACTTTCTTTATCATGTATCCCGTCATTATCATCGTCATTATCATTATTATCATCATAATTTATATGTCATTATCATCATCATGATTATGATCATAATTTCGATTATCATAAAGATAATAATTATTGTTATATCATAATTATCATGTTTGTCATCGTTGTCGTCTTTATTGTCATCATCATTATCACCAACATCATTTTCATGATCATCATCAGTATTATCATCATCATCATCCTCACTTATATCCTTATCATTATAATTATCATTATCCCTCTATTATCATTATTATAATCATCCCCTTTCTAATCATCATACTGACCAACATTAGTATCTACATTATTATCATTATTATTATCATCAATATCATCATTTATATTATTATGAGTATTATACTCATTTTTACATAATTATTAACATTACTATTATCATTAATATAATGATCATCATTCTCATGATCATTATTATTACTATACTCAGTAGAAAGTATTAAATTATCACTATTATTATCATCATCAATATTATCATCATTATCATAAACATCATGATTATCATTATTATTACTACTATTGTTAACATAACTATCCATGTTAAAATCGTTATCACCATTATCGATATTATCGTCATCATCGTTATTGGTATTATACCCGTCATCATTGTAATCATCATTATTCCCATGAGCATCATTATCATCGTCATTATTGTTGTAATTATCATTTTTATTATAATTATTATAATCAACCCTATCATCAACAATATTATCATTATCATCATTATTAATTTCATTATCAATATTATTATGCTCATCATACTGATCTTTACATACTAATTAACGTAACTATTGGCATCATAATTATAATTACTATCTCTTTATCATCATCATACTTAGCATAATCTGCAAAAATAACAGAATTATTATCATTATCATCATCATTATCATTATAATAATCTTTTTTATCATTATTATGATCCACATCATCATTATCATCCACATCATCATTATTATCATCATTATGATCAGCATCATCATCATAGTCATTATCACCATTATTATCATCATCATCATCATAATCCGCTGCGCCAACGGTTATTTCTATGCACTACTCGTAGGATTCATTGGCTATATCATTTTGTGGCTCGCTTAATCGCTTGCGACTACGTCATTTGTGCGGTGTGGCTCAATGTGCAGTTGTTTGGGTGACATCTGCTCGCTTTACTTCTGTTCTGTTTTAGGAATAGTTTTTCTTTGTACATCTCTGATTCTTTCTGGCTTTTGCTCGACGCCTGGGGAATGGGGCAAGCATCTGTAGGGTTAAATTTTTTTGCACGCGAGCCATTTATTATGTTTTCAGTCGGTTTGTCCATACTGCATTATGGTCTAATATTTCTGTAAATAAAGTCCAAATTGTAATTAACATAACGTTTATTGTTCTATTTATCTTTATTGTAGTTAAATCCATTCATGTTTTGATTTCAAACTTAACTATTATAATAGCTTTTATTGCAGTCGAAGTAACCATGATAATTGTTGTTTTTCTACAGTTTTTTTCAGTGAAATTACTGTTTCGGGGAAAATTGTTTCAATTTCTTTTGTAATGTCAAACACTTATAATATTACTTTTTTCGTAGCTATCATTGGGTTTGGTGTGACTCTGACAATATGTATAGTAATTAACATCGTAATTTTGTGGGTTGTTGATATTACCTTTTCTATAGTTATTTTGATTATGACGGTATTGCTCTTGCACGTGGGTATAGTTTATTCTTCTATTATCAGTGTGTCTTACCATCATACGGTATTTGTTTGTGCTGCGATTGTGGCGCTTACAGTATGCACAATTTCTATGTTGCTATTTGATTGCCTTTTAAGTGGATTTAGCGTCGTCTTGTGTTTTCGTACCTTCTTTTTCAGGGATTTAATTTTATTTCCGTACCTTACAAGTGGTTGTGTGATATATTAACTGTATTTATTACAGTACCTGCTCGATCTATATTCATTATTTCTGCCCTATTTCGGTATGTTCGTCATTTCTACCTCGTTACAAGTGTTGCGTATCGTTTTTCCATCTTTTGCTCTGGTTCCGGATTCGCATACATAGGCTTACAGTCTGGATGTAGCTGCATAGCATTAGGTAATATCGCTTTCTATGTGTCGTGTTGCTACTACTGCGTTGTTTAAAAATGTTGGTTCTAAGGCATAAAATTCTCTAGTTATATGATGCTTGCAGTTTGTATCTAAATGGTTTTATTTTTTTATTTAATACTGTCTTTTAAAGTGAATTTTTGTGGTATCAAGTAAGTTAGGTTTAAATTATAAAGTGTTAGAATTCTGTTTTGTAGTGCCTGAACGCGATCACAATAAAAGTCTTCCAGTTGTCCTCTATGTCATGTGATTATCTTTAGTTTTTCTAGGACGGTGGTATCGTTACTGATGCTAGCATTCCTATTTTTCCGATCGGTTAAAAAATTTTCCATTGATATAATGTGGGCTGATCGTTGCATAATACCACTTGCTCTGCCTCCTAAATTATTTGCTAATGTCCTTAATATAACTATTTCATAATACAGCCCTACTTCCCAGGATATAGTCCTCGACATTTTTTCGAACATCAAAAGCCTAGGTCTACTTCAAATACTAGAAAATAGGTTTCAAGATGACCTTGTATAGATAAAGTTATTTGCTGAAGGCACGTACGCATTTGGTTTTCCGTTTGGTGTGTTTTTTCAGTTTCCTGTCATTGATTCTATAATTCTGGGTAGTATTGTAGGATTGTTTTAATTATGCCGTATTTTTATTGTCCGTTGAAAATGTGTGTGTCCTGGTATAGTCAATACATTGCTGTAAGTCCACTCGCTTATCTCAGATATGTCCATTATAACTCAGTTACTTGATTTGTAAAGGTTGAATAGTGAAAGAGAGTAAAAACAATTAGAGACGCGGGCTCTTGGCTCTCTGCCTATCGGACTGTCTAGGCAGTCACTTTTTGTATTGTTTTAAATCTCGGTTGTGTTTCGGTCTAATATCCCAACAGGATGCCCTGGAATAATGCATTCAATAAGACGTACACATTTTTATACAAAAGCTTACAGATATATAAGCATAAATACTTTTAAAACCATGGTTATTCTTTGTTATTATTGAAGCGTTTGCTATGATACATGACATATTCAAATTAATACAAAGTCTCCATTTGATTTACACTAAAATTCTTATTGTCACTGATAAGATATTTCTGTGTCATAATTTAGTTATATTAGGATGACAGCACGTTCCTCATGAATTCGAAAAAATTTAATGTTATTATGTATTGTATTATAAATACGCAAATTGGGAATATTTCAGGCCTGCACGGAACAAATCTACATGGAACCCTGTATACAAAGTACTTTGACCCAGCCTTTACTTGACTCCAAACCATATAATTATAACCAATAATTTTCTTATTGTGTAGAGAAGTGACTGTTCTCTACACAAGTGGAAAATTAGTATTGTGAGCAGAACATTTTTATAAAGCGCAATGCAACAGCTGAAGTCGATTGTGAAGAAGCATAGGAATATATTACACAAGTATGACAACATATTTTGTGTATAGTTGACGGCAAATGCAAGTGTAGAATAGTACGGATGTCTCTAGACGAGTGTAGATTAGCGAAATTAAGTCTACACAAGGAACGAATATTTGTTCTTTATTCTTACAGATTCTAATTATTATCATTATTATTCATATAATAGATGTACTTAACAGTTTTTGAACAGAACATTTGAGAATTTATTAAAATGTATAGGCTTACCTTGATCATATATAAAATATTTTATCCCTCAAAGGAGGCTCGATACCCATACATACCACTAAATTGGTATTATTATAGATATTAGTCATTAAAGGATAAAAAGGTAATGCTATACTAAAAAAAAAAAATTCTTATCAGGCCCCCTCACGTGAAAATCGTAAAGTTTACTGTTACTTTTATTGTTATAATGACGTTTTACAAACATTTTCTAGATATTCTTGAAATAAACTTATAAAAACAGAAAAAAAAACGATGAAAGAAATGAACTGTAAGTTAGATGCAAAATTAGTTAAACATGTGAAACTCTATGCTAAAGTATAATATAAAGGCATTGGTAAAATATGAACAAAAACAAACACAAGTACAACTGTTATGTGGGAAATGCGGAGCTTGGGGGTGCTGAGTAAGTAAATACCCGCGAGTGGAAACAACGTAACCATTTATTAGCGATTACATGATAGAGCAGACGCGCTGGAGGTGTTATTTTCGAAGGCCGAACGGTGAGAGCGAGTCACTTAGTCTTGATGCTAGTACCTAGGCAGTACAGGACTGCGGGCTGGTCCGCTTGTGCGCGCAGGTACCAAGCTTAGGGTGCAAAGTTACAAGAGCCTCTAGCTATTGTACGTTACACGGCCGAGATTACGCGGTCATCATCCTCGCTGGCCCTACTTATTCGTGCGTGTGTGTGTGTTTATGTATTTAGGTCATGTTGTTTGTGCGTTGTAAAAAGACATATATACTTTGTGTGTTCATAGTTTGTTCTTGTTTGCGCTGCTCTCCCTACAGAATTTTTTTTTTTCTTTTCGAGTTTTGACTCTACCTGTTTTACATTCATTTGCTTGTTTTTGTTACGTTCAATTTCATGTGTTTACATAACATGTATTCCATTTTAATCTTCACACAAAAATTAAATTTTTACTTACTAACATTTATACTTATGTACATTTTTATTATTGGTATCTAAATGTTTATTATTATTGATATTATTATTATCTTTTTTTATTCTGTTTTCTTACAGTCAAATTAGCATTCTCTTTTTCTAATGTTACATGTTTATGCATGTATATATATTAACATTGTTCATGTAAAAGGTTGTAAAGGTTGCTGACTAGGACAGCTGCTTTCTGATTTCAGATTCAACCCGCTCACCCAACAGCACTCCTGCTACTCGTTCGTTAGCTACCGTTCTTTGCGCAGACAAGTCTTCCAGCACAATGTTAATGCGTCTGCGGTTACTCTTCCGTTACCTGTAAACATTATCAAGCCTTTAGGCATTATCGGAGCTCCCTATTTTAAAATTCCAAATGAACCTGCTGCCGTGCCTAGCACTGTCTCCGCCGTCATCCACGCATACTCTTTCTAATCGGAAAATTCCTCTTTCGTTTGCAGTACTTCGCATACGCATTGGACTATATCCGCCAATTTTGTACCTACTTTTATACCGTCATTGAGCCATTGTTCCTAATTATTAGGTTTATGTAATCCATCCCGTTTGATGATTGCTTCTAATAATTCTAGTAGCTTAGCTTCTCCTACTCCTTTTATTGTTTGTATTTTTTTGCTACTATCTTTATACTCTTGAATGTGTACTTATCTGTTGAGCCGTCCAAGGGCCACGCTTACGAGAAAAGTACGCATACAATTTATTATTTTGTTTATTAATTTTGATAGCTGACCTCTCTTTCCTTCTTTCCTGTCCTTATTATCCTGACTACTTTAAACAAAAAATTTTGTTTTCTTCGCCCACCCCCCGAATGCCACGCTCGCGACATAAGGTGCTCTTTTACTTGGTTTATTGTAATTGTATTTGCTAGCTACCTTATGACAATTTTTCACCGTCCATCCCATTATTGATTTCTTTTATATCCGATAATTTGGTTTTCATAACGCATGCTTTCTTAATTTTATCTACATGTGTTACACTTATCTCGTCGCTATTTTTCAACATTATATTGTGGTTTTTATAATCTATTTCTACGAATTCATACGGGCTTTCGTACTGTGCTTTATACTTCTTTCTCGGCTCTTTTAGAACATATACCGCTTCTCTTCCTAGGGAAAATTTCGTGTTGAGCTTTTTGTTATAATAATACTTAGATCTGTACTTCGCCTGCACTTAATGCATGGCTGCAATCGTTCTTAACCGCGTCATTGCTTTTATCAAATCATCTATGTATTTATCATATGATTGCCCGTTTGTTGTTTTTTAAAAGCTTGACGGAATTCTGGCTGGGTAGCCCAGTAATACCTCTTGAGGTGCCATACCCGTAGCTAAGTGTTTTGTCGTATTGTACGCGCACATGCATATCCCCAGATGTTCATCCCAGTGGTCTTCTTTATCTACGTATCCCTTCAGATACTCTGTTATGGTTTGGTGCATTCGTTCTATTGCACCATTACTCTATGAGTTCGACGCTGTAGTGCCCATTTTGTCTATTTTGAATACTCTGACGAACTCCTAAAATATTTTTTTTTAAAAGTGTACGCCTTAATCGGAAAAAATTTTTTCTGGTGCGCCCAAGTATGCTGTTACTCTCTCCTAAAGGGCATTAGTTGTTTCTAAAGCATTCGTTATCTTTACTGGTACCAAAATTATATACTTCGTAAGCTAATTTTTGATCGACATTATGTGGCTGTTGCCGTGTGCAGATGATTTATTGATCGGGCCACAAAAATCGATCGATATTTTTTCAAACGGTTTACTTGGCGTATCAACTATGATAAGCACCAGTTTTGTTTTCCCTAACAAGCTTTTTCGATTGGCATGATTTACAACCCAACACAAACTGACGCAGAATTGGTCGCATGTTCCTCCAATAATAATCCATCGCGACTTTGTTGTACATTTGGTTCATGCCCCTAAGGCCTCCCATGGATGATTCGTGATATTCTTTGAGCATCTCGAAATGCTGTTTTGCCGGTGGCACTGTTAATTATTTTAATATAACACCTCTTATACATTCACGTTTTCAAAGATATTGTTAAACTGTTTCACGAAGTAATCCCACTGTGCTGCGCTTAATATTGTAAGGTCTCATATGATACCCACTTAATCTATGTTGTTAAGCCCCGTGATTGGTTTTCGAGACAATACACATTTTTTGATATCCGATTTCAATCCTGTACTGTCAAAGTGCTTTTTCACGTATAATTTCATCACCGACACTTTTCTTGCTTTTGATAGATAGACGTCTCCAAACCTTTTTTCCTCCTTGGATGACGCCACTGTGTTTATATAACCTCTCTCCTTAACCGCATTTATAACTTCTGTGTCCGGTATGTTTTCCGTTATTGTGCAGAAAGCGATGTTATCGAGGTATCTGAACGAGTATACATTAATTTTTTTAAGTCTTTTAAATTGCGATATGTCTTTACTCTCTTTTGGCTTTCAGGGCGGTCTTTGTATTGGTAGCCGCGTCCTGCAAGCTCTGTAGCCAGGTATAGTTGTGCTAACCTCGTCGTAATCTATAGTGTCATCACCACTATGTAGTATTACAATTATTTTGGTTTTTCAAAATTCGTCACACACTTTTATCGATTGAAGTTGTGATTTGAAGGTTAGAATTTTTTTGAGAACGCCGTCCAATTTATCAACTTTTGAAAAAATTGTGATAAACTATACAGTCCGAGGACTGTTTGTGAATTTTTTGGGTCCTATTGGCTGAGTATTCTTTGAGTACAGACAAGTTGAACGTAAGCGCCCTATACGTACAGCCCTATACGCAGGAGCCCCCTTTATGTTCAAATATATGTGGATCCCATTGACCGACTTTGTTGTTATAAGAGTTATTGTTTTTGTAATGTAATTTTTATCATTGCTGGCAAAAAAGAATAAATTTCCATTAAATGGTTATTTTATTAGATCAATTTTATCGAATTTTAAAAATCGATCTTACGTGCCTGGTGCTCGGAAAGTAAACATTCCTGGACACCAGGACACGCAAAATCGTATACCCACCATGTTCGGAGGTTTAGAAATGAGCTATATTTTCCGTTACCTATTACAAGAATCTGCGAGCACTTCTCACGAAGTTACGTTTAACTGGCCCGTATTCGAAAAGTATGTAACGAATCAGGCCCAAAAAATTCACAGACATTCCTCAGACTGTGCAGTTTCTCACACTTTTGTTGAAAGTTTTCTAGTTACCTGGTTTTCCAGAAAAAAATCATAATCTAAAAATCAAAACATTGATTGACAAAAGTGGGCTATGAATATTCAAAAATCTAAAAATTATTAATACTACACTACGCAGTCACCTTTCAAGAACGCGGGTACAAAATTTCACATCAAATTAGTGAAAACAAAAAATTTGTAAAGCAATGTAGTAAAAAAAATTTGTGCCTTGTTACGCTGTACTACGTGTTTTGGTTTGCTTTTTTTTACAACATCTTTTATAACTCGAAAAAATGACGGGTTAACTTGGGGACATTAAGTGCTATCCCATACAGCATGCAATGTTTCATCTGAAAGGTACACGAAATGTTTCAAATAAAGATCGCAGAAATGCTCCGTGAGTATTTCAAAAAAATTGTCTAAATATTGTGCGTGAAATGACAAGAAATATTAAGAAATTATTCTTGAATTAATTCACAAAATATTTCTGAAATTGTCTATGAAAGACCTTCTAGAAAGTTTAAAAACATTCCACCAACATTTCACGAACTATTTCATTAATTATTTTGCATGAATGACGAGAAATATTTAGAAGTTATTTCTGAATCTTTTCACGAAATATTTCAGAATTTGTACATAACTGACTTTCTTGAAAGTTTTAAAAAAATTTAAGGAACATTTCACGAACATTTCATTATATGTTTCATAATATTTTTGTATTACTTGAAGTAGAGTTTTCCATAAAAATGTCAAAAACCTTGTTGATAAAGTTATCTGTATTTTTTTGCACAAATGTTTCCACAAAATGTTGTGAGTATTTATTGAAATTTTTATTTTACAATATCCTTCCCCACACAGCATGAAATATTACGACTGAAAGTTGCACTGAATGTTTCAAAGAAATATTAAAAATATGTGGCTTGAATTTTTCATAAAGATGTACTAAATATTGTATGATAGATATCATTTAAATGTTAATGAAATATTTCTACAGCAATTCAGAAATATATTGAAATCTATTAGTTAATTCTTCTCATAAGACTTCTTAATATTCGACGAAAGTTTCATAAATCATGGCATTAAATAGTTCCTTAATGTTATACGTTATACTTTCCCAAAATTTTTAATGATCGTTGAAACAAAAGTAGTTGTAATAATTCACAGAGAAGTTGCAAAAAGGTTTTTGAAATGTTTTGGAATACCTTTTTTGTCTCACGGAAAAATTTGACATGGAGAAGTAACATCGAAAGTTTTTGAAACATAGCACCAATATTTGGTGCAATTAATTCAGAATCATTATAACATTTTCGCAATGTTTATACAATCTACGAATAATTATCTTAGCCAAATTATATGTTAAAATGTATATGATTGTTTCAGATAAGTTATCAAAATGTTTTCCGGAATATTTATTTCCATACAAAAAATTTTAAGTTGATAAGTAACCCGAACATTTTTTGAAACATTGCACGAACATTTTACATCATGTAAATATGAAACATTCCAATAATATTTTCGGACATATTTTAATATTCTTTGAATATCTAATCATATTCGAGGAAGTTTACTCGTGCCTAACCTTCTTGACGCACGTATGAGCTGTATGCGAAAGAGGTGCACGATGCGAATATCACGTTGTTACCATTGCCAGCATTGGTAGTCTGCTCTCAAAATTAGAGAATTGTTGCGTTCATTCATTTATTACTAATCGTATAAGCCATGAATAAATATTTCATCGATAGATCTGTAATCGACAGATGTTTGATTATTTCGGAAATAAATATTGATCAAATTTTTACGTTAATTGTCGAGATATTGCGAGTTATATAACCAAAACGTACGGATTCTCACAAGAGCTCACGTTAAAAGTCAAAATATTGAAATATTAAAATCTCTCTTTCTAAGCCATGTAGGGACTTGATATTCAATAATCAGGTTTCTCATGCATTCATTCATACTTGTGTAAAGTTTCATTGACATTTGTACGTCAATTCACTTAGCGAGTGAGCTCCCTTAAGTAAATTGATTTCTATTTTTCGTACAGTTATTTCGAAAAAGCTTTCTTAATTATTTCCGCAAACTAAATTGTTTTAGCAAATAGAATTGTAACATAAACAGTTTTTAAAACATCGCGTAAACGATTAATATAATTATTCATTATTATTTGAACAATATTAAAAAATAATTTTTTATCAATCTTTAAATTAGCATGTTAACAAAATTAGCTCAAACAATTCATTAAATAGTTTTAAACATGCTTTAAATATGTTGCTTGAAATATTTATTATCTAAAACAATATTTAGTTCAAGACAAACTCAGAATTTTTTTTAAACATTTCGAAAGGTTTGCTTTGGTATTGCATACCAAATTCAAATGTTATTCTGAGTCTATTTTCTTTATTGTAATAATTATTTCATTTGAGTTGAGCAGAATATTTTAGTCAATTGTTTGATTGTGGTTTTAAAAATTATTTTTAAAGTTAATAGGATTCTTAGCAGACATATAAATAGAAAAAAGACATAAGAGTTTTTAACATTTAATGAAAGTTTTGTAAAATGTTGCCTACGACTTTTATGAAGTAATATAGGTATTGCTATTATAGTTCGTAAGTAATTATAACAAAAATAATTACGGAATCAATATCTGTAGTAGATGAAAAATCCAGAGAACAATTCAAAAAAATTTCTTTTACCAAATTGCATTAAATAATAAAAACAAAGATTTGTACATGTAATAAAGTTTTATCGCCTAAATAATTACTACTAAATACGAAAATTATGTATGGGTTACAAGTAAAAATAATAGCTCTTAGAAACCTTTGATAGCACGGTAAAAATAATAATTCACTTGAACGTAATCAATACCATTTGTATGAGTTTTCTTCATTCTGATGACACTTCCCATAATAGGGGAGTGTTCAATGTGTTGGCGTTCGGCGTAAGATATCTAGGTTCGATCCCAACTCAAATCGAAATTTTTTTATCAAAAACTATTTATTTCATGTACGTATTAATTAATATTAAAATTAATTCTCTCATAAAAAATGCATTCATGAATTTGTAGATATGTTATTCATAATTAATATAAGTAATCCAGTAGTCCACGTGCACAATAATTTCTACTTCCAAAATTTCAATAGATTCAATAAAATATGAAGAGAAATTGCAAATAAAAATGATTAAAAATTTCAATATAAAACTAGAATACGAGGATGTAATTTTAGTAATCGCTGAAATGAAAAATAATTTTACTGCCTTCATCAACAGTAATTAATTCATAACTTTTTGCAATATTTACAGAACTAATTTTTTATTTTACGTATAAAATATAATAACACTCTTGTGGAATATTTTTAAAGTGCTATTAATGCGTTCAAAATGAAATTTTAGAAATATTTTAAGAAAATTTAATCAAAACTTACCATAAACAATTTTAAAATGTTGAACCTAATATTACAACCTTCTGTCGAAAGCTTTCAAAAACCTGACAAAAACTTTTCATTCTGTGTGGGAATGGACGAAAAACCATACAGAAATATTTCGGGGATTATTTGCTGAAAGTTTATAAAAAAGATTATTAAATAATCTCAAAATTTTTATGAATTGTTATTGATATTAATTTTTCTCAAACATTTAACATTTCGTAAAGATTCCCCGAAATATTCCACGAGAATACCAGCACGAACAAAATTACATCATGAAAATTTTTCAAAACATTTTTACGAAATATTACAAACTTGAACTGAAATCTTTCAGAAACCTAACAAAAACCTTTCATGCTGTGTGTAATAATCGCACCTGAGAAATTTTTTCAAATAATGTTGTTTTTCCTGCATTTTTAAGTATTTTTTAACAAAAATGTCAAATTTTGGACTTAGAAAATTGTTTGTCTGATTGTCAAAAATGTTTCTAAGTCAAAAAATTTGGAAAATTTTCTAAGTCTGAAATTTCTTTATCATGCTTGAGAAGGCTAAAAAATTCAGAAAAAACACAAGTCCTAAAAAAATTTCTCAGGTAAGATTTTGACATGAGAAATCATCTAAGATCTCACCCGAGAATACTAGGTAGGGATTTAAACATTTTTATAATAATGTATGATACTATCTCACATACAAGGAAAATTATGAATTTTTTCCTAATTTTTTCCTAATTTATTCACCAACTTATCGTGTAAATGAAAAAAACAACACTATTTTTATCTAAAAATTTTTATTCATCAATCAATTTTAATAAATTGAAGCTTCATTTCTTCTCTAACTAAATACCAACAGACTTACCAACTCAGATTTGCTAAAAAAAGTCGTATTTATTGTTAAAAACGCATTTGTTTATAAAATTTTTCTCGAATTTCGAGAACAAATGCATTTTTAACAATAAATACGACTTTTTTCAGCAAATCTGAGATGGTGAATGTGTTGGTATTTAGTTAGAGAAAAAATTTAGCTTTTATCTATTAAAAGCGGATTATAAATAAAGTTTTTTAGATACAAATAGTGTTTTTTTTTTAATTGCATGATAAGTTGGTAAATAAATTAGGAAAAAATTCGGAAAAAATGTATAATGTTCCTTGTATGTGAGACAGTATTACACATAATTATAAAAATAATTAGAAGCTCTTTGACTGGATGATATAGTTTTTCTTATGTATACCTATATATAGGGAAACAACTACCTTAAAGCTATGGAAAGCTTGTTACGTGACACTTTGATTTACAGTTTATTTTTAACAAAAAAGGTGAAAGAATTCCCTACTTATGGCAAACGACACAGAAAGCACAATTTTTTCACTTTCTTTGTTAAAAATAAACAGTTAATCGAAGTGTCGCGTAACAAGCTGTACATTACGTAGCGTTCAAGCTTGTGAAGTTCTGAACAAATCAGCAATTAAAAAAAAAAAAAAAAAAAAAAAAAAATAAAAAAAAAAAAAAAAAGAAAAAGAAAAAAGAAAAAAAAAAAAAAAAAAAAAAAAAAAAAAAAAAAAAAAAAAAAAAAAAAAAAAAAAAACCGAAAACACGTGCTGCATCGTAACGCGGTACAAAATTTTTTCAATAAATAGCTTCTCAAATTTTATGTTTTCTCTATTTTTATTGAAATTTTGTACACACGTTTTTGAAAGGTGACTGCGTAGTGTAGAATTAAAAATTTTATATTTTCGAAAATTCATAACACACTTTTGTCAATTTCCGTTTTGATTTTAAGGTTATGAATTTTTTCAGGAAAACCTTGTAACTGAGAAACTTTCGACAAAATCTATGAGAAAATACACAGTTGGACGAGTTATGTTGATTATTGCACATTTCGTGCAATATGTGGGTGTGGTTTTTCAAAATGAAAAAAAAAGCTTATGAAAAAAGTTAGTAACATCTGTAGTTATGTAAAAAAGAAAAAATCAACACTTTAAAAAATTAATTGCTTTTTTTAAACATATTTTTCGAAAAATTAGCTATAGAACTTTTTTTTAAAATAATCCAATTTACAAGAAAAAAAATTGTCCGATGCCAAAAATGCAATTTTTGTTAATTGCTTAAACAATTCCTTTTTTAACAAATTGCAGGATTTTTACGCCAAAGCGACCGGTGGATTCGAATTCTACGCACAGTATAAAATAACAAATACCTTGTTTTGTGAGTAAATACCCAGTTGCACACGTTATGGTACCCATCCTCCAGAATAAAAAGCATTAATATGATTCACTATCACATGGCATAAAGTGCCTTATGACTTACTACTTCCGACACTTACTCCGACAGAACAAATACCAATCCCATGCTCTTCGACACTCTTAGCTGATAGTATTATTAGATCTGACGTGATAGGATGATCCAAAAGGAACCTTAGAATTTACTTTATAAAAATACTTCTATTATAATTGTGTGAAAAAGTAAGAAGCTGAAAAATGCAGGAATGTGTTAGTATATTAAAAGTATGTTTATTGATTTTTTTCAATTTCATTGCTTACATATCATAGACGTATAAGACAGAATAACATAAGGCTTAGTTTTTAACTACAAAATTCAATCATAAACATACTTTGACATTGTATTATCAAAAAAATAATTTAATAAGTTCACCAAATTAAATAATATATTTTTACAAAAATATTGATGTCTAATCGATCTTCTTATCATTATTGTTATAATGTCTTAAACATTCATTGTAATTTTGGCAAATGATTAATACTGCAAGATTAGACAATTAGAAAATCTAAATAATAATACGTGACTAATTATACCACTATGAATGAAAACAATGTGTCGATTAAATATAAAAACAATTCATTCATTAAGTAAAAGGAAACCTAGAACTGGTTTGCTGAGGTAGTCCTCTTCCTAATTTGTAAATCTACAAATTTTTTTTATAGATTCTGATGAGATGGGTCTATAAGCAGCTGGAATACGCATCAGTTCAGTAACATGTTTTGATAATTGTTTAGTATTTTGACCATCTTTTCTAGCAGCTCCCCAAAATTGGAAAATATCGTAGTCATCCTTTGAAAAAAGTATTTTAAATATACCTTTTTTCTCTTCATAATCGGACCAACCACTATACCGATCGTCATCATTATCTTCATCAGCCTTAAAACACTTATACAAGTACGTTGACATAACATTCTTAAAATCCCTGTTATGTGTAAACTTGTTGCCCATAAATTTGTGATGAAAAAAATTATTTGCAAGTACTGTAGCGTTAAGAAATATTGATAGACTGCGATCACAGTCGCTTACAAAGCAACGTAATCGTTTTGAGCAAGGAATAAAACGTCCTCAGTACCTCCAGTCAGCGTGTAAAGGCCACTGTTACACTTAGCCCTCATTTCTGCTAGATGTTTGTGAATAACATCATAACCAACTAATGTTTGATCACTTTTTTCAAGCCATTCACTTACAATCGCGGAAGCAGCAAGAAGAATACGATATTCTATTTTGTCAACATGAATGTAATGGTTGATTCTAATTGAGCTATCAAGTAATACAAACTTAATCGTCGAACAGTACGTCTGAATCACAGCTTTAATACTAGAGGAAATAAATTCATTCAGATACAAGATTTCATTATTCAAAAGGTACTCTTGGGCATCGATAAAAAAATATTCATTTTTCTTAACAATAAAACTTATCATAAAATGACTAGTAGAATCAAATACTGTTTTGAACCCAAGACGCACGGAGGAAGAAAGTTTCTTTTTTACTCCATACATATCATTAAACGCTTCATGAATAATTAGTTCTTTGAAGTCCTCTTCAGTAGAAACTTCATAAGAGTTATCAAAAAGATTCAGCAGGTCTTGAAAAGGACGATGGCTGAAAAAACCATACGGAAGGTCCGTCAACAGCGCAAGCTTTAGTAAAGCTCGATCTCTCCGTGCTTTTTCAGAATGAATTAAAGTCTTCAACAGAGCCAGCGTGTTTGGATACTGAAAAAAAATATGAATAAGTAAAATTAAATCTCAATAGCAAATGAGAGTAAAGGGTTGACTATTTTTGCAAAATCGCCGCAATGGGAGAGTCGCTAGGAAATGGCCCAAATAGTATTTCATGTATCAAAGCCAGAAATTATAGGTTCAGTACCAAATGCACTGTCTAGATGATTTGTTTAATACTGGTAAAATTTGCTCATCGAAATCTGCAGCTTAAAAAAATGTAAAATGTTCAACCACAACTATAATAAGCAACATGTATTATTAACATGAAAAAGAGAAAGAGTACAGTTATCCATAATCAAATTGTTGTTAATCCTCATGAACTTACTCTACTGGAAGTTGCAGATTCTATCAACGGTTGAAGTTGGTGTACAGACCTCGCTAGCAGAGGAGTATTAGGAGACACGTTGTTGGTCAAGTCTGCAAACGGCACTGCTGGTTGTACACGAGAATCAGGAGATTGCACACTGGGGCTTGTGGAACTGGCTTTGTCATCATCGTCCAAGTCTGACAGATCTGGATTCTCATCAGCACTGCATTTGTTTCTAAAATTGTAGACCTGTCAATTACTCATATGATTATTAGAAAAAGTTAATAGTTATAATAAAAATACGCACTTATGACCAACCAGTCACTGTTTGCTAAATTTTTTCAGCGCCTTGTCACAGATTTTGCACTTAGCTGCGATGATTACGTTGGATTTATCATGGAGAGGTAGGTAGCCAAGCTTCTAGCCATAATGCATGGGCTCCACCATGTTTGGTGGAGTTTTATGTAACAAGTACAATCTATTAAAAAAAACATTGTATAAGTGAGCAGTGGAAAATCAGTAGTTAGATCAGCTGCACACATAATTTAGAGATCCACATTAAATTATCAAAATTAAAGGTTGCTTATTCAAGATTCGTTCAGAACAATACAAAAACTCTAATTAGCAAACCACTCTAATAAAAGATCAATGACAAAAGAGTTTTGTAACCTTACTTTTTCTGACATTACACATTAATTACCTGAGAAATGCAAACAAAAGTAAGCACCATGGAATTGGTTACTGTTTGTTAAAAATTTATACACTATCAATGACTAAAGAGCATAACTCTAAGCGATTTTTAGACGTTTTGTAGAAGAAGAAATTTTTTTTATCAACAATAAGATGTGACACACATGCATTATCGTCGTTAAACTAAAATATCTACTGTTTATAGTATATTATTTCTGTCAGAGGTTAAATTGCAATCTTACATTTTGATTTAAATGTAAAAAGTATTAATTTTCAAGCCGAATAGACGGTTTTAAAGTTATTTTTTCAACCAAGCACGCGTAGCTTCTCGCTACGTCCATTTCACGCTGCTGGCCGTCCAACAGCCCAGTCCATTTCTTTTGTCCAGTCCATTAACATCCTTGATCGTTGGTATTATCCTACCTAACTCCTTAATAGAATAATACTATTTTTTTTTGTACTCTCCCTGGTAGTCCGTACACCTATTTTCACGAAGTTCATGTCTTTGTGTCAATCTGAATTTTTTCGCACTTAGGTTATGTACCCCATCTAAAGTCTCTTTTCCGTCTTTGCGCTCCGTGTATCTTTGCTGTCGGATTTTCATACTTCTTGGCCACTCCCTTTTTCTCTGATCTTACTCGAAGCCCGTAAGTCCCCGCAGCAGCATAGTTTTTCTTCTATCTTTGCTGTGCGCTTCCCTTTCACTTTCTTCCCCTTCCCTTTCCGAATAGCCCCGCGGGAACTCCGAGTCCCCTTTTATTGTGCTATGCCGCCATCTCTCTGCGGTCCCGTAAGCATCTTCCGCATCTAAATCGTCACCTTCCTCCCTACTCTCGTAACCACATAGTGGATCTACATATGATTCTGAGGCCCCGTCGTCTTGTAATATTTTTCTATCATCGTTTTTTTTACTTTCATCCCTTAACATGACTGTTTTTATGCCTCTAAGGATTTTTTCTAGCAAGTCTCTGGTCTTTCTATTCGCCTTACCTAATTCTTTTACTACTTCCGGGTCGTGACAAAAATCTAGTCATACTTTGTCGTCTGTTAAGACTTTTGAATTTTTCCTCAAAATTTTGATTGGATTTATTCGCAAAATATCAATTTATTCAACTGTACCACACATTTAACGCTACGTACAAGATACGTAAAGGGCTTTAGTACTCTTAGCGGGGGGAAATTTTGGATAGTTCAGAGCCCGCAAAAATATTGCAATATTGCAGATTTAACTGTCTGTTTAAAAAAAAAGGTGTTGTTTACAATGATTGTGCAAAAAGTGTTTTATACAAATTTTTATCCTATTTTTTCAAATAAAATAAGCGCTTACTTATGATATTTGATCTTACAAGTTCTAACTTTTCCAGTGTCTTACTACATTGTTATATTTGTCACTTTATAATGTAGTTGATCTTATTTATTATAAGACAACTAGAGTGTAATAGTTTTCGATTAAAAATGATGATTATTTTTGACGTTTCATAATCATTCAATATGTTTTTAGATTTTAACGTTTTACAGTCACTGCGAACGTTCTGTCGAAGATGAAGCATGATCTATCAATACTAAACTAAACTATATACTGTGAACGTTATTACGCGTCTAATCTTTTTTACTCCTACACTAAAAACTTGCTGAACATGGCCATATGCCCGACACTTGGGGCACTTAAATCAGCTAGTAGCTGGATCGTGGTATCCAGGAAAACTGTTATCTCATTCTATGCAATCTGTACACCAAAATAAATGCCTATAACCACTCATCATGTACATCAGCAACTTCGATGTATCGTGACGGACCGCACATGCCACACTGTACATGGCTTGTAGTCCCTCTCAAAGCTCTCTTTTTCTTTTAGCTGGAGGAAAAGGAAGATTAAACACACTGCTTACAAAAACATTTTAATCATTTACTTATCACGTAGCATATTATTTTATTTGCGAAGAACAAAAAATGTATGTATTGTTTTTTGTAACTTTCATAATGTTTTACCGTTAAAAAAGTTGAATGATCCACGAATATTTATAATAAGTCTGACAAAAAATCGATTTTCACGAGACTGACACTTTTTTAAGACGTTACTTTATTGACAAAAGTCAGTTGAGAGCAAATTTATTTAAAAATAAAAATTTTAAAATATAAATAACATGTGTCATTGATCCATAAACAAATCAATCGTCCGTTACAGAACATCCACTTATTTTGTATAATCCAAGGAACTTTGATCAATAATTATGCGTCATAAAACATCGCGGGAAGATACGTGACAAACGGAGAAGGTCTGAACCGTAGACGAAGCTACGGCAGAGTTAGTGTCGGATTCACCCTGGCTTATAGTGAAAATATACACTACAAGCTACTAGTCATCACGGGCACCTAACAACTGAAGCCATTCTCCCGATAGAAGCGGAGCCGCTAGCGACTTCACCGTATAGATAAGCCTATGTGCTGGTCCCATCCCTGTAAGATACTCGCCGGTAAAGCGTCAGGGCGTGCTGACAACCTCCCCAAGAATGGAGAGGTTGTCAGCAAGAAGGGATTGCCCCTCAGGTGCTGGCATTATCGGAAGAAACTGCAGACAAGTTCACTAGAATCAAGGGGAACGTGTTTTCAGTACCACAGATACTTTTTCCACCAAGCCAGTGCGAGAATATTGATTCCCAAATAATTTTCGGCGAGAATTTAATCCATTTTTCTCTCAAGTCTGTCAAGTTGAGAAGCAAGCAATCCAATTACTAAGTTATAGAGAACTTAATCCAACCAACAAATAAAAAAAATAAAAAGATATTTAGATTGTAAAAAAAGAGTTAGAATATTGCGTTAGTAGAATCCAGTGTTTCGTTAAAATATGAAAAAAAGTGGCGAAAAAAAAGTTTTATTCTGCAAGTTATCAAATAGGACGTAACAAGTTCAAAAAATAAACTCAAATGGCAAGTTAAAAGATCGCAACCTTGCACATAAAGGGGGATTGACAAGCTGTCTGTCACACTTGTTTGAAAATAACACCCAGAGGGGAGCTCCTGCATTTATTCTGACTAATCACATTCCGTTGCATGTTTTTGAAAAAGTTCTACAAGGATGAAATCCAGCAAAATCACTGAGTTGACACACGTCAAACTCCAGAGATGGTATGAAATCAATTCAGCGTACCGACGTATAAACCGTTGAAAATAAGTTTTATATCATTGCATACTTAAGTAAAACAGATTTACTGCCATTGCTCAGATAAATATGATGTACGAGGTATGGCTTTCAATTAGTAGGCGTATCGTTTACATTTTACTCCTAGTAGAACTGTTTATACCTGTGAACTAACAGCAAATCTGTTATAACTGTTTATTAAGGTAGTATCCTTTGAATGTATACGTCAAGTATTTTGTCGTATAGCAAGGTATAAATTGGTGTTAAGGACGTTTATCCCGCTCACAGTGCAGCAGATAGTCATTGATATTTCAAATAATGGTTGTTAATTATCGTTAGTTGACACTTCAATAACCTCAAAAACCTAAACATCAGAAAACTTATCAAAAAAAAATCGAGAATCTTAGCATAATGCGAAGAGTTGAGTAAAATTTCATAAAAATATAGATATACCAAAAGCATGGCTAACTTTTTTTATATCGAGATATCTTTTCAAACGGTACGGGCCATATTTCTAATCTGAAATTTACATCTGAAATTTACATATAACATACATTGATACCTAAAGAATACATCTTTGAAATTTCAAGACAATCGTAAATAAAGCGATTTTGGCATAAACGTCCTTAAGAAGATAAGACTAGCTGTCGAGCACGCTATTTTGATAAACACATGAAGCTGCGCATTCTGACAGGAAAATTGTACGCTATGAACGATTAAGATGCTGTGCTCCTAAACTTGAAATATAGGTATTATTACAACCGAAGAATATCCTTCAAATAATTTTAAGATACAATTTTTTTTTTTATAATCAGGCAGGATGCAAAATTTATAAAGACCGTTTTTAATTGATGAAATAATTTACAAAAATATGATTTAAAAACCTTTCCTTAAACTGAGTCTCTATTAATACGTTAGTTCTACTTTACATATAATGAAATATAGTAGGTCGCACACAGGTTCCAAGGAGTATAAAGCCCTACCTTGATTTTCTTTAGGTGCTTCGCCTGATGCAGTACTATTGCTACACTATATTTCGGTTGGGAGAAATCGTATTATTGCTTATAGTGGTCGACTCCCGATCCTAATGATGCTTATGTTGCTGCTCGGACGCTTTCTCTCAAGGGCTGCTCTTTCCGGCTCTTTCTCTCGTTCTCTCGGATATGGCGCTTACTGTTGATTATGTGACCAGGATACTGATCAGTGGGTGGTCCTCCGAGTAGCCTATGACTTAGTCGTGTCTTGGAGCCAATATGTAAATTCAGATATCTTCGAATACTGTCTAGTGTGAGTTCTCTGGCTAAACTTCTCACTTAAGTTCCTTTTTGGCTTTACACATTGTCCAAACTTTTTTGCAATGGATATCTTACGTTTTGGGACCCTTGCCATCTGGCACTTGCTTCGTGTACCTTTTAGCCGCACGCAGTTTTAAGATTCAAATTTGAATGTGTGTACGTTGAAGGAAAAGTAGAAAAATTATTAACTTTACATAATATATACAATAATATAATAAGGTCAAGTAAATAAGATAAAAATGATGAGTAGAACCCTTGCATAGTACCCCAGAATTAATGAAAATATACAAGATACAAAAAAATATTTTTGAATAAAAAAATGATGACTACTCAGTATGTTTAACAAGATAACAACGTTTTATTTTTGCGTTGGCAAATTTTTTTCAAGTACAGTCCAATCATTAAAACCGGTCTTATTATTCGTCTCTTTAGTTTTAACTTTGTCATCAACTAGGTTTGGTCATTGTGAATTGTTGCTAGGGTGGTTTTAGGCACGTTATTGTTATGATCAAGTTTTTGAATGCGTGTGGATTTTCAGGACTTTGGGGTTATTGTTTCTGATATTTTTACTTGGGTTTAGTAAAGAATATTGTTGTTTGTATTGGAGTTGTTGTTTAAGGTCAAATATATTGGGCCATGACTTTGGATTTTAAGGTGAGGTTTGGGAATACTGTTGAATTTTTAGTTGTGGCAGATCTAAATTTTAGGCGTAGGGGTATGTTTTCGGAATGAAATAATACTTCTTTTGAATTTGGGGAGCTGGTAATATTTTTGGGACGTGTAAGAGGTGGTTCAAAAAGGAGATTGAAGGTATTGCAGAATTGTTGTAAAGTAGGCGTTACTTTTATTGAGGCATAGATTTTAGATACTGGAGAAAGTGAAGGTGGCTATTCAAGGAGTGGACCCGGGATGTGGAACACTAAGTGCTTATGGGCTCATTCCTTGGGTCCCTGGGCCTTAACTTGGTCCAGACACCCTATGACCCAGGGTCCCAACATCTCCTATCGTTCCCTAATTATGTTATGGTGCTTTTTCTCCCATATCCTTTGCACGTTTTAGGATCCTGGTCGTTTGGATCTTCAATTAGCGTCACGTCTGGCCCTTTCTTCAGTTCTTTCTCTCTCTTTGTGATTCTCCTCATTGCCTGGTTCTTCCCTATCAATATTTACATATGTGCTTTAATTCATGTTGGTTTTCTATACACATAATATTAAAACATTACAGACATCACGAATACCTCCTATAAATGCAAGCTTATTTATTAGTCAGAAGTTTAAGATCTTCTAAATTCTCGTCATTGTCGATTTAAAGATAGTCGTCATTCAAAGGTTTTTGTTTGGGGTGTTTGCGGTGGGACTAGTTAAAGCTTGGGCCCTATTTGTTCTTTTTCTTCTTGCTCGACATGTATGATCTCCTGTGCATGGTTCATAAGAGTTTCAAGTCTCAATTGGGCTTGCTTAATCTTTTGATTAAGCCTCTGTTATTGTCGACGGGTTATCCCTGACATCTGCAGATTAAGGCTGCAACTCACTACCGTCAAACGTTCCCTTATCCGATTACGATCGTTTAATATGACCAATGTGGAATTATTTATGATTTTTCGATAAAATAATGCACCTTATAGAGTGCAAGAAATATATAGCCTATGACGAGGTCATTTTTCTCTCTCCTGGACGTGACACCAGAAGTCAACTTTCGGACGACCTATTCTCGGAATTTAGCTGTTATTAATTTTCGCCCGTGGCGCCATTTTTTTCTTTCTGTTTCATGCGAGAGAGGAAGTTAAGGAAGACGAGTACAGGATCGCGAGAAGCCTAAGAAGAAAAAAACAGAAGAGCGACAGTGCCGCGTAGAATTAAGTGATTCTAACTGACATTAAATAGCGTGCGTATATATATTAAAATCCGTAGTGATTATGCCTACCTAATAACAACCCGGTCATGGTTATGCACATATTATTGTTATTATTATGATGTACCTATTTAATTGCTGATAGTAACGCTGTCATATAGCGGATAATATAATTGTACCGCGCCAGGATATTTAAGAGTACGAGTATGAATGCGCATGTGTGTGAGTGAAGACGAGATCAAGTCGAACGCGAGCTGTGTAGGGAAGAGTAATAGAGATAGAGAGTGACCGGAGCGCCACTGAGCCTACGTGAGCCAGCGGGCCCTTCGACTCTATCTGTTTAGTGCCGACCTTCCAACGAAATAGAGCATTGCGCACGCGAGAGTTTTTCGTTCCACAGCCGCGACATCAGCACTAACTGTCATCATCGAAGCCGCTGCCGCCCTCCAGCTACCAGCTCAAGCAGCCAACTGCCGTGCCATCGACCAGCTTCTGCGTCCCGAGATCATCGCCGAGAGCAGCCACCGCCGACGAGCCCATAAGTAGCCCAGCTGTGCACGAGACTGCGAGCGTGTTCAAGAAGACGAGGAGGCCGGCCGTATACCGAGAGAACGAGACGAGGACGAAAAGAGAGAACGAGACGAGAACATGGCGAGAGTGGAGGTAGTGTAGACCGTTTGGTGTTGTGCGGGAGGTAGTGTAGACCGTTTGGTGTTGTGCGGGATAGGAAGTAGGGTTGTGTGTGGGATAGCGAGAGAGCGAGTGAATAAGGCGTGTTGTTGCGAGGAAACGGTGCCCAGGTGGTCGAGTCGTGAGTGTGTGTGAGAGAGAGAGAGAGGGAAATAGAGGTGGAGTCGTCGTGCGTGTTTGTCGCGGTACGGAGAAGCCGGCTTTTGCGAGGCCGTATTCGAGCGGGAACTTTGGCTGTGTACGAGATCGAGAGAAGGAGGGTTCGCGCGGGACCCGGTCGCGTCGTCGTGTGCGTGTGCGTGTATGTGCGCCCTCGTGGGTCTAGGTTAAGTGGCGCCCGGTCGAGCACGACGAACCCTTCGTCGCCTATCTGGTGTAAATGACCAATAAATAAATTGCAGTCGACATAGAGAATTTGCTTTCGTCGTTTCTGTGATCGTTATTTCAGTGTGTTACTGTGTTGCGGATTTTTGGCGGTTGTTTCTTCTCCGGGAGCCGTCCGTATCCCGACAGACTGCCCGCGACCGGACCTCCCTTAGGTGCAGAAGCCAAGGACAAGGCGACAGCGGGTATCGATCAGCGCCGAGCTCTAGGGCGCGGAGCTGCGGCGCCGAGCAGTTGCGTGGCACTCGAGCCACGGGACTTTTCGCATTTTAGGTAGAGCAGTGAATATTTATTATTGTTGGCAAGCGTCGGGACTACCTTCCACGTGACGCCCTGGTGTTGTCCCAGGAGGTCGATTCAGCCTCGTCACAAGTGGCATCCCTTGTGTGGGGAGTTTGTCGCGGAACCACGCAAGATAATCGTAGTTGTGTGGGCTTTATTTTCGTGTGCAAGTGTGTAGTGCTTCATCTTTATTTTCGTTCGTGGAAGTTGACATATATCTAGACATACATAGAGTGCCAGCGCCACGCGTTCGAGCGTGTGCTAGAGAAATAGGCTATAGGCATTTAGCGAGAAAGACACGTTAGCGCCCGTGGCGCCAAGCTCGATACCGAGATCGAGCAGCGTTTTGGCGAACACGTTTTGGCATCAAGCGAATCGCCAGCGCGCTGTCACCTTGCCGTCAACAAGAGCGGCCATATTTGCATGATCTTATTTTTAGGTGGAGAGCAACTGCCTAAAGTGCGTTGTCTTTTATAAATTATATTTATTACTAATTATTGATTGTGAATGATAATTTTCTCCTATCTTTCTCTTTTTCTTTTTCTCTGTTGTTTTCTTGCGTCGTGAATCTCTTTGGAACATAGGAAGTGCGCGTTTGTTAGTAGGAAATCGTGACGTTAAGCGTGAATCCGACGAAGTTTTTTTTGTGCAATACGCGAGTGGATTTTTCTTTGTTTTGGAAGTTTAAATTCCTTTTTTGCCGTGTTATTTGAGAACTCGATAATCTTCTTGGTATTCTACCGCGCGTATAGTTTCGGTTTTTTTTTTGTGTCTTAAGAATTAAGTTTATTGGGCGTGCGTAGCAAATCGGGAGGAAATGGGTAGGCCGCAAGAATTGGCGTCAGCTAATCAGCAGCAGCATGACGAGCTCTTGCGCCAGATCGTGCACACCCGTGAACAGAAGACGTTCCGGCGGGAGCTTTACGCGATGCAGCTAGAGGTCGTGATGCAGCAGCTGAAGGAGCGAGGGTTTAGCGTTGAGGGGTCTTCGTTAGTGTTACGGGATCGTTTGTTGCGTCACCGGATACTAGAAATTAAGCAAGACAACTGGCTCATACCCAGGTATGAATGCAATCTTGCCAGGGTCGTGTACCCGGACGAGGAGGAGCTGAACGACGAGGCTTTTCTGCACGGGAACTCGCGGCACGAGTCGACAGTTGATCAGCGGGATTGTAGTGTCAGTTTGCATGTGAGTGTGTGCGAGGACGGTGCCGCGAGTTTCGAGAATCGGAGTATTGCGGAGGGGCTCGACCGTGAATTGCCCGACTCTCCCAGCGGGAGTCCTGCCCTTGACCTGCCGGGCGGGCTAGGCCTGAGGAATTCGCGTGCGAGCTTGCCGCGTTTGGTGCCGGTCGTGTCGTCGACCTTTATGCCCTCGACGTGCGCAGTAGTGACGACAACGACGACGACATCCGTGTACATGTCGCCGGTCATGTCCGCGTCACTTCCACCCCCGGGGTCGAAATTCTCGTTGCAGGCTCAGGCGAATTGGCACCTTGAGGGTTCAGTACCTATAGGATCCGGGCAATTTGGTTTGGGAAAATTCAGCCTGTTCAACCGTCTTAAAACTCTCCCTATCCAGGAAGCCCGATAAACGAGAATCGCAGCCGCATCTGCTCTTGGAAGTCGCACCTTTCCAACGAGCACAGGCCACCGAGACGCCCTCAACTCGCGTCACTTCGAGAAATCGCCCCCCGCGTGGTTTAATCGATTTGAACTCGGGGAGATCAATTTAGCGCCTCGTCGGAAGGAGCTCCCAGCGCTGAGGCCTGGGGCCCCGACGTTACCCTTCCCAGGGCTGCCTACAGCCGAAATGCCCCCCGTGCCCGTCAGCTCGCCGAACCCTGCACCCTGGTCAACGGTCCCACCGTTTGCTCTTACGGACAAGAGCCGCCAAATGTAATGTACCGCTACTGAATAGATCAATGAGCCATCGAGCCCGCGCGCCGACTCAAATAGGGAGAACGATCTAGAGGATCGATGCCTAAACGAGACTTACATTCAGGTGACGGAGGCCCTGCGCAAAGCGGCCAGGGTACACGACGGTCTGGACAGCGAGACCGAGGCCTACCGCCGCTCGCTGCAGAAAGGTCGTCGCGATAGTTTAGCTTCTCGGGAGTCAGAGGGTCCGATCGTGAATTTCGGCCGTGAATTCAGGGAGACGAAGCGTCGGGCGTGTCTGACGCTCCGTTACCACGTCTGAAAGAGGATTGGACGGTAAATCCTCAGTGTCACCCCAAGAGAAACTGCGGTGAAAACCATAGCACCCGGAGACGGCCACCCACGCTCAACCAACACCAGGCTGACGCGTTCTTGGCCGGATCTAAGTACTCAAACGACGAGTATCGGGAACCGTCCCGCAATAGCCAGACCCACGTACGTGCACGCCCAGAAAGCGGCTGGGAATATCGAGTGAGCGATGGCGACAGAGACAGAAGGGAGCGTGAGCGTCCGAAGAGGTCCCTCGTAGTCGAAAGACCCCCTCCTGAGCGTCAGGAGAAGCCGCGTTATCGAGACAGTGCGCGTGTATCGAATCATTCTTCGAGCACTAGTAGCGACAGCGAAGTCGAGTTCACGGGCCAGCGGGCCCGCAACTGGGACTCGCGATACGAGCATAGGGTTAGGCGAAACCCAACAGATCGACTTGAGCGACCAGAGAATCGTGCCTTGGAGGCGCTACAGAATTGAAACCTGAGGTTTTCGGGAGAAGACCAGAAAGAGGACGCTAAGGATTTCCTCGAGCGCCTCGATGATTGTCGCGGAAGCATGGGGGCCAGTGGGGAGGAGTTTTATCGTGCGGTGCCTATAATCTTGTTTAAGAAAGCCAGTCGCTGATATCATGCGGTAAAAAGCGAATTAATGACATGGAAGGATTTTAAGCGTGCGTTTAGACAGCAGTCGATCGGCGAGTACGACCATGAAGACTTACTCAACCATCTGCGTCGTCGTACTCATGAAAAGGGAGAAAAGATAAATGATAACGTGACGAGCGTGCGATAAATCGTTTCGCGATTCGCCCGGCCGCCGATATAATGGATGGTCACCGAGACGGCTTACCGGAGTCTGCTCCCGGACTATCGAAAAGCGATGAGTGGTCAGCTCATAATGTCACTCGACGACCTCCAGAAGTACGGCCGACGGTGGAAGAGGCAGAAAGACTTGGACGGAAAGTACGTGCCACCCCCACCGCCGGAGAAAATGCACGTTCCCGGGGCCGCGTTTATTAGGTCGGTGCCGAAAACTAAAGTGGCGGAGGTCACGGAAGAGAACTCGGAGCAGGTCGCCGCGGCAATCGTTCAACCGCAGGGGAAGGGCGTTATTAAGAAACGCGGACCGAGCAAAGTACCGGAGAAGAGCAGTACTGTAGCGCCCATGCGGGCTGCCCCGTCGGCGCTGGCACCCGTATCTTCGTCTACAGAAACGAGCCTCTCGATAGTGCCCTCAACTACCTATCCGTCTTATGCGGCAGCCGTGCACATGACGCGGCCTGCTGCGGTGACGGGTAGGTCGATTCCTGTGTGGTAGGGGAGCGGGTGGGGACTGCTGCCGTGGGAGACAAAGGCTATGAACTTTCCGAACCCAGGGCTACCGCACCCCTCCGCACCCGCACCGCCACCTGGAGAAGTGCCTCCGAGGTTTGTGCCACGCCAACAGAGCGAATTAGCGAGTGGGAATATGCTCCCTGGCTTCACTGGTGCGTGCTTCACGTGCAGTGGTGTGGGATACATGGCGACCCAGTGTCCCGGAAGCATCTGCTATGTCTGCAGGCAAAGGGGACACATATCGCGAGGTCGCCCCAGTAGACCCCTCAGTGTCGAGGTAGCCGTCGGAGGCGTGAGGCCCAAGACGAGCACCTACTGCCAGGTTTGTGGTCTGCGGGGCGTGACATCCAAAAACTGCGACGTGCGTGTAAGACTACGCGAGAGTCTGGGAAACTGGTGACTGGGGGGCCAGTAAAGAGCTCGCTCCCTGGACCCCCGGGGTAGGTGAAATGCAAGGTGATCTAGGGATTAAGTCGAGCGCGAAAGTGAATTTGAGCGAGCGTTGCGAAGAGAAAGCAGAGTCGTGCGGGAAATTTATCAATAATAAAATAGTGAGTGATATGTCGAGCTGTGAATCGGAATCGGAATCGAAAAATGCGAAAATAAGCGATATTAGCGTCTTGTTTAAGGAGAACAGCCAGAAAGCGGAAGTGAAGTGTGCAAATTTTTCAACTAACAGGATAAACGAGCGAATTTCGAAAAGCGAGACGGTAGGGCGAGACGAAAAACCCGGGAGTTGGCCCAATTGGTTGAGCGCTATAGGAAGCAAGTGGCCTACCCCAGCAGCCAAGCCTAGCGTAGCACCAGAGAAAAACGCGCGAGTAGAGCCAAAAATTAGCGTTGAGGATAAGGATAGTCCGTGGAAATTGCCGAAATTCGAGCCGTTCAACGGTCAACTAAATGTGCGTGTGACCGAGTCGGTAGATAGCGCCCAGCCGAGGCCAATGCGGACTGTGGAGGAGATGCTCATGGTTAGCGTAAATGAGAGAGTTGAGCGATTTGATAAAATGGACCTGAACGTGCTCGTCCATGATCTCATGTCGCCTCCGACAGCCGAGACTCGAGAGCCGAGTCGGGACAAGGGAAGGGGCGGGCCGAGTATCAGCGATGCTATAGGTCTGCATGTAGGGCTTCGAGAGGACAGTATGGCTGGGGCAAGCGAGGACAATAGGAATCATATCCGAGTCACTTTAGGTGGCCAAGTATATAAAGCCTTATTGAATCCGGGGGCTACGACGACCCTTACCGGGCCTAAGCTGGCCGAACGGTTTCAAGGGCGACTGCTACCCAATAAGTCGGCTATGCGTAACGTAAATGGGGGAGTGACTAGCGTACTCAGGGTATTGAAAACGAACATCGATGCGGGACCGCAGGGCGAAACCTTGTACCTAAAACCCGTGCCTAACATCGATCAGGATGTGTTGATGGGCATGGATTTTTGCCAGCTGTTTAGTGTCGAGGTACAATACGCGAAAAGACTGTGGCGAGCAAGTGGAGGACCTTGGGCTTCGTTCATCGGGGGAGAGGACGAGCCTGAGCGTATCGTGTACGTGGAATGCGCCGGAATATCCAAGGTAGATAACGATCAGCGAGCGAGAGTAGACGAGACAGTTGATAGAATTTTAGCGACCGCGACTGTAGCGCCCGGAGTGACAACTCTTACCGCACAAGCGATACGCGTGATCGATTCGACGCCGATTCGACATCGGCTGAGACGTATGTCGCCGTGTATGCAGGAGATAGCGACAGAAGAGGTCAAGCGAATATTTAGCGAGGGGATAATAGAAAAATCTGGGAGCGATTACAGTAGCGCGCCCGTGATGATAAGAAAATCGGACAGAACTAACCGGTTCTGTATCGATTTTCGCAACCTGAATAAAGTGACGAATCGAGACGCGTATCCTCTGCCAAGTATTGATTCTATCTAAGATCTGCTCCGAAATGCGAGGTACTTGTAAAAAATCGACTTGAAGCAGGCGTATTTTTAAGTACCAATGGTAGTCGCGAGTCGAAAATGTACCGCGTTTTTGATGCTGGGATCCGGGCTGTGGCATTTCCTACGAATGCCGTTTGGTTTGACGAACGCGCCTATAACCTTTTAACGGCTCATCGACGCTTTATTCAGGCCAGATTAACAGCCGACAGTTTTTGGTTACCTCGATGATATAATCATAGCGACTGACGAGTTCGACGATCACTTGCGTTATCTAGAGTTAGTTGTGCACCGCGTTCGTGAGGCCGGACTGGCAATCAAGCGCGAGAAATGCGAGTTTTGTATGTCTCAGTTGACATATTTAGGCTTTATTTTAGATAAAGAGGGGTTACGGCCGGATCCGGCAAAAGTAGCGCCCGTGCTGCATTATCCGCCACCTAAGGACCTAAAGCAGTTGCGCCAATTCCTCGGGATGGTCTGGTTGAACAGCCGATTTATTGACAAAGTTTTGGAGCTAAAAATTCCGCTAGTGAAATTGTTGCGAAAGAAACAAGCGTGGGAATGGGGAGGGGACCAACAGGAACTGTTCGAGAGGCTCAAGGAAGCTTTAACCGTAGCGACCGTGCTAGCGAGACCGGATTTCGCTAAGCCGTTTACCGTACAGACCGACGTGAGCCACTACGCAACAGGTGCTGTTCTAGCACAGGAAAGCGAGGATGGCGAGCATCCGATCGTGTACGTGAGCCGCATGCTCACGCCCGCGGAGAAAAATTACAGCGTCACCGAGAAAGAGTGTCTTGCCGTGATTTGGGCATTACAAAAATTGCGATCTTATTTGGAGCGTTATCGCTTCACTATGATTAACGATCACAGTTCGTTGAAGTGGATAAAAGATTTGCGTAAGCCGACTGGTAGATTGGTCCGATGGGCTTTGGAAATGTCGCAGTGGGACTTTGAGATCGTGCAGCGCAAGGGCGCGAATAATCATGTGCCAGACGCACTTTCTCGGTTACCGGGCAAAAAGTTAGAGATAGCTGCGTTCGAGAAAATTAGCGACGAGTGGTATATGAAAATGCTAAAAAGCGTGTTGGAAAGTCCGGTTGAGTGTAAAGATTGGCAAGTAGAGGACGGGAAGCTGTATAGGCACCGTGCAGACCCTCTGTTGAACCCGATCGTCCACAGAGAGGAAAAGTGGCAACTGGTAGTACCTGAGGAGTACAAAGAACGCGTAATGACCGATGCCCATTGCGCTCCCTCGAGCGGACACTTAGGTATCGAGAAAACGTACGATCAAGTAGCGCGCGAGTACTATTAGCGAGGGATGTACTACGACGTAAGAAAATTCGTGAAAGCGTGCGAGTTGTGCCAGCGGTTTAAGGTACCGCAAACGGCGCCCCGAGGACTTATGGGTAAACGGATCGTCGAAAGACCTTGGGCCGTCGTTGCAGACGATCAGATGGAATTTCCGCTGAGCAAAAGTGGACATAAGTATTTGACAGTATTTCAGGACTTATTCACGCGTTGGATCGAGATAAAGACTCTTCGTAAAGCGGACGGGAAGAGCGTTGGGCGAGCGTTAGAAGAGCTAATTTTGTTTCGTTGGGAGGCGCCCGATTATTTTCTGACGGATAACGGTCGCGAATTTGATAAGAAGTTAATCGCCGAGACGGTAAGCGAGTATGGGATAAAAAACGTTTTTATCCCGCCGTATTATACGCAGGCTGACCCCGTAGAGCGTACGAATCGAACGCTGAAGCAGATGATAGCCATGTTCGTCGGCGCCGATCACCGTAATTGGGACGTGCATGTGCATGAGTTCCGACACGCCGTCAACACCGCGACTCAGGAATCGTTAAAAGTTTCACCCGCCTTTTTAAATTACGGCAGGCACCCAAAGCCCGTAAAAAGCCTGCGGCGAGAGATCAAGTCGGGAAACAAGATCGAGAAAATCGCGCCCGAAGTATGGGGAGATAGGGTAAAGAGACTCGATGCTTTACGCGACTTAGTAGCGAAGCATATAGAGGACGCGAGATCGCGACAACAAAAGTATTATAATTGCAGGCGCAGAGATATACGGTTTGAGGTAGGACCGCAGGTAATGCGGCGGACGCACCATCAATCCGACGTGACGAAGAAGTTTTCCGCGAAGCTGGTGCCCAAGTTTGAAGGCCTTTACGAGATTGTTGCCGTAAAATCTCTGGTCGTATACGTCTTCCGCGAGGGAGACAACGAGCGTGCCGTGCATGTGTCGGAAATTAAGCGATATGTGCCCCAGCGAGGGAAACCCGGCGAAAAGTGATGTGACTAGTTGGCGTATACAGAACCTTTCTTTTTTTTTCTTCATCTTATTTAATTCTGTGATAACTTATTTACCTTGTTTTTTTTTGGTTTTGTGCGAGTATGGTGGTTGCCATTAATAGGTGCCGGTAGAGTCTGAGGAGCAAGTTGAGCCAACAGCGGTGGAGACAGGTGCATAGGCTAATAACAGCCCTACCACCCCTTTAACTCCCCCAGTCAAACTGCTCACCCCTGCGTCCTCCCACGCTTCAACCCCGCCGGTTGAAACCCAGCGTAGCCCCCGGCTCCGTGTGAAAGATAGCCGTCCGTTCCGAGGGCCTCCAGGATACCTGGAGTCGTTCCAGCCCGCGGTCACGCGAACCGATCCTGCCATTGGAGGTGCTGAGAACGAGGCTGACTCTGGTACCAGCCGACCCCTTGAGTCCGGTTTAGAGAAAAAGTTCCTGAAACCAGGTGCCTCTCCCGCGAAAGCCACCGGACTGACCCTAGAATTTCTCGAGCGTGAAGAGCAGGACGCGATTGGGAGCCTCGCGGGCGACCTCGAGGGATCCCCCGGCCGCGAGCCACGGACTCGGCAGCCTATCTTGAAAACGTCGTGGGCGGACAACATAGGATCATGGGCTGATATGCAGCTAGCCGAGTCCGTCCATCGTAACAGAAAGGGTCCGCTGAGCCCGTCATCACAGGCGAGCGTTCCTGTTCCCTCACCCTCCCCTGCTACCGCAGCCGACGAGGAAAATGAACTTCGCGCTCGAACGCCTACGACGTTACTACGAGATAGGCCTGGGGTCATCCTGGTTTCAGCAAGCGAGCGAGAAACGGCCGAAAAGATAGCTCCTGCCACTAAACGGTACTTTAAGGGCGAGCTGGGCACGTTACGCGACTTCAAATGCGAGGTCAAGGCTACGGCCTACCGTCACCAGTGTCCTCAGCCAGCGACCAAGAAGAAGAAGGGCTCATGGCAGTTGCAGTTGGATGCCTACGAGTCCCCCAACTTGCCTGATCGCGCTCATTCTCCCACCGAGCCCGGTCCTCCCACGCACGCGTCGATCGGCAACGCGAGTGTCCCGAGAGCGCGAGTCGTGCCGAAAAGCCAACCCTCGTGGCTGGCCGACCAACTCCGGTTACGTCAGGCCAACGAAGAATGGCCCAGCGACGTGCTCTAAGCGCCAATCCTTCCGGAGCCCTTAACGCACCGCCACGCCCTCGTTGCTGGTGTTCTATCCACGATGAGAGAGATCGCGAAGTCTGTTGAGCCGCACAGTCCGACAAACGGGAGACGATATCCCTGGCTGGTAGCAGACCCCCGACTGTCGTCCCCCGTCCAATCGGAAAATTGGGACGCAGAGGAGCCCATCCGAGCCGTGCCCGCGCCGTCTGCGCCAGTCGAGCAACCAGCTCCCACGCGGGTCGCTC
This sequence comes from Copidosoma aretas, assembly GCA_030522625.1. NCBI lineage: Eukaryota > Metazoa > Arthropoda > Insecta > Hymenoptera > Encyrtidae > Copidosoma > Copidosoma aretas. The sequence continues at coordinate 5,806 of JAPYYV010000101.1, read as the reverse complement.
CCCGCCGCGATCGCGATAGACGCCGCGAGAAAAGAAGTCGAGCGGCATCCGAGTCCAGGCACGAGCCTCCTCCTGCCGCGGCTGAGGACCGACTGCCGTGGGACCGACCCCGCCGCTGGGACTCTGCTGTCAGGAAGGGTGGCGTGATGTTCCGGGAGACGACGCGAATTCCCACCGACATGCGAGTTAACCCTCCGGCGGGCGCTTGTTTTGCCTGTTGGCGTCGGGGGCGCAACTCCAAGGAGTGTGGTGCTCCGTTGGTTTGACAATTTTGCCGCAATTGTGGCAGACGCAAGTCCGACCTGAACAATTGTCCTCGCTGCCGGGATGGCCATCGCGAATTTGTGGACGCTCTCCGGGGCCGCGAGGATGTATCTCCAAGCCGCGACCTGCACCCCGCCCGCCCCACAAATCGCGAGCCTCCGGTATTCGGTGAACCGTATGCAGTTCCCTAGCCGAGATCTAGAGGTGACGCGCTCCAGCGACTACGAAAAGCCCTTGGACCGATCAAAGCCCTCTGGGAGAAGAGACCATAGGGGAGACTTAGGCTGCCCCACGCGCACCCAGAGCCCTACCGCCGCCTCCAAGTCAACCCAGCGCCGCAGGAGAACATGGGACCTGAGCGGTACCCATTCGGTGACCACCGAGGCGGCTACCCACAACATCTGGGACCACACGGAAGGCCTCCGATGATCGATCCGTTTGAGCGGCCGATAGTCGATCCGCCACGTGATTTCGGCGTCTGTGAGCAATTCCGCGATCGCTCCAACCCGCGTTTTGGACCGGAATACCTGCGTTGGGCAGGTTCAGCGCCCCCACAACCTTCAGCATACTTTCCACCCCCGCTCGCCGCTTATCCACCGTACCGCTTCGATGACTTTTTGCGGACGATCGCCGATATACGTTCTCTCCCGGGCGCCGTGAGAACGGACGCGCTCCGTATGATGCTGATAGAGGACGCGGAGGCAGAAAGGGAGAGAAGGCGTCGTTAAAATCGTTAGAATTAGAATTAGAATTATTTATTACGGACTATGGACTCGTGGTCCAATTTAGTCCGGCACTGTACATTTTGCTGATACATTTGTTTGATGTTTGCATATGATGTAGTAAAATAACATATGGTACATGATTAATACAATAAATTGAAGTCGAACAAATGTTTAAAAAAAAGAGAGGATAAATAAAATATATATATATGATAATAATAAAATAAAAGTATAACTAAGTATATAAATACTTTACGAGTTAACAGATATCACAACACAGTAAAAATTCACCATAATAATAAAAAAAAAATCACAATAAGATCACAGAGCCATTGATTAAGAGAAGTGAAATGTGAAAAATAAAATGTCAACTTATGGATTTGTCTTTGCGTTCACTTCAAGTAGATGTTTGTGTAGCTTAGTTTTAAAGATGGGTTTATCCATGGTCAAGCGCAGATCTGCAGGCAGTTTGTTCCACAGATTAGTTACATGAACACGGAAAGAGTATTTATAAAAGTCTGTTCTAGCCCACGGCACCTCAAACTTATGTGCGGCACGACTTCTCGATTTTGGACCGTCACGTTGTAGGTACTTTAAATGGTCAGCAAGATATTTCGGCTCGCTGTGAACAAGGATCGATCTCAACAGACAGATGCACAGATAGTCCCGCCTCTCTGGATATTTTAGTATACGTAGACGGCCAAAAGTCGCCGAAATGTGATCAAACTTTCTGAGGCCTGTTGCAAATCGCACAGCTGCATTTTTAATTCGCTGCAACCTGTCCAGAAGCTGTTTTGCAATATTGAGGAAGAGACCAGGGCAATACTCAAGCAGAGGGAATATCAGTGTCTTGACCAGAAGTAGGTGCGTATCCATTGGAATGGACTCGCCACACTTACGCAGACAAGCAAGTGCTGCATAACATTTTTTTGATGTTTCCACCGTCTGCTGGGACCACGATAAGGTGCTGTCTAAGTGTACTCCGAGAATCTTGATGGTATCGCAGTATTCCACCACACCTCCCTGAATCAATACGGGAGGTAGGTGTAGGCCTTGAATTCAGCTTATGTAGCTTCCGATTCCAAACCAGCATGCCTGTGATTTTTCAGGCTTAATAGGTTGAGCATTGTAAATGGACCACTGTGCTAGCCGGTTAAGATCATCATTAATCCTATGAACCAATGAAGAAAGATCCTTAAAATTACCCTGAATATACAGGGTAACATCGTCCGCGTAACAATGATGCTTACAGTAACGTAACACTGTAGAGGCATCATTTATGTAGAGCGAGATAAGAGGGGGCCCAATATACTCCCTTGTGGCACACCTGCACGCCTGACCAACGGAGCAGAGCGCTCTCCGCTTTCACCAACAACCCCCTGCTGTCTACCAGAGAGGTAAGAACGAATCCATGAACACGCGGCATTGGAAAATCCCATCAATTCTAGCTTTTCCACCGCCAAGCCAATATCAACCATTTCAAAGGCACGAGTCAAGTCGACAGCGACTAGCAGCGTAACAGAGTAATTGTCAGCCGCCTCTCGCATGTCGTCGACCATTTGAATGAGGGCGCTGTGCGTACTATGTCCACCTCTGAAGCCCGACTGGTATTTATCAAGCAGATCTTTCCGTCGAACATAAGCGCTTATGTGAGAATACACAACAGATTCAAAGACTTTTGCTACCGCCTTCAACAGGCTAATGAGACGCAATTGATTTACTTTAAGTGGTAAATACTTTTTCGCAATGGGTCGCACAATGGCCTTTTTCCACTCTTCCGGGAAAACACCTGACTGCAGGGAAGAGTCGAAGATATGTAGTAGTACAGGCAGTATGGTTTTGGAACACTCCTTGAGGCAGCTCAATGCAAGGTCATCAGGCCCTTTTGCGTTTGACCTGGTAGCGGTCAACGCACTTATGACGTCATGTGCTGAGACGTGTGCAAAGTAGAAGCGATCGTCTGGTGCGATGCGGGCCGTAGACTGACGGTTCAACAAGGGCATGGGTCGTAGGCTTGAGCCTGCAAGAAAAGAATTTAACTCGTCCGCACTTGCTGGTAGAGAAATGGGTTCTCTCTTTTTTGCGGTTGCGCCCATCTCTCTGACACATCTCCACATCTCGGAAGAACTTCTTGCGGCCGCAAGCTTGGTAGAGTAAAACGCAGAAATTGCATTCCGAGTAGCAGCCTTAACTTGATTACGCAGCTTTTTATATTCGAGATGGTCAGAAGTTCTTCCATATCGCTTGAACGTGTTCCACGCCCTGTTGCGAGCTTTAATCAATTTCCGGAGAGAAGGCGTAAACCACGGTGATCGTCGTTTCTTAGGTACGAAAGAGCGGTAGGGCGCGTGAATATCGTACACTGCATGAAGAGATGCCGTGAGAAAAGCCACCTTATCATCCACAATGTGCACACCATGCACCTGCCCCCAATCCACTGCGAGCAAATCTTGATGAAATGCATCTGAGTTGAAGTGGCGAGACGATCGACAAGTGATTGTCCGTGGCTCAATCTGTGGAACCGTGAATGAGAATTTTGCGAGCAGTAAATCATGCTTCGATACGTAAGGCCAAGATTCCTGGGACCAGCCTATCACACGGTCCAGGTCACTGACACATATGTAATCGATCGTTGTGTGGGAGTTACCGCTGTAATGCGTCGGCTGAAAGCTGAGAGCTTGAAAACGAATACGGAGTATTTTAGTGCTCTGCATGGGCCAGACAGGGCAGCCCAATCGATATTGAAATCGCCGGTAAGAATTGTGTAATCGCTTGGTTAAATAATTTGAAGCAGAGCTTCCTCAACGTCAGCCCATTGACGCGAGCATGGGGGTTGTATACGACTCCGATGAGCACCTGGATGCCGCTAAACTGGAGAAGTGCAAACAAATATTCAGGCTTCTCCGTCCTCTTGTCCTTTTTCTTTTTCTTATTCTTATTCTGATCGTTTATGGTGTGAACAGGCGGTCGTGAAAACAGTTTAATAACTCTACATTAAATAGCCTCGTGAATATATAACGCGACCCCCCCCCGCCACGCCTGTCAAGCCGATCGTGTCGGAAAATAATGTAATCTTTAATTTTAAAACGTTTAGGTGGTGTTGTTGTTTTAAGCCAAGACTCCGTCAACGCCAACACGTGCAATCTTCGACTTTCGACGATAGTCGTGATGTCCGCAATGTGTGCATCAACTGACTGAGCATTAATATGTCCAACCTTAAACATTAAACGGGTTGAAACTTCTGTAGTCAATGAGGCTTATTTTACGGTTTACTTTCATACGCAAAATTGGGCATTTCGACTTATCGAACGCGGAGTGTGAGTATGAACTCTTGCCTGCCGTTTGACAATCAACACATCTTGGCTTACTACTGTTAGTACATTTGTTTATTTTGTGATCACCAGCACAATGACCACAACACTCCTCCGCCACGCACTGTCCCGCCATGTTTCCGAAGTCCGAGCACTTGTAGCACTGTAGAATCGAAACGTGGTCCTCGATACGACACACCGACCAATCAACATGAACCTTCTTATTGTGAAGCAGCTCATGTCTATGATTGGGCTTAACCTCGACAACACATGAGCGCATCTTTTTTTTTTCTGCTGGATACAAACATACAATGTTAACATCATCAATCTCCGCATTATGTAGATTTTGTTCAACTAGACTGGTTACGATGTTATCTTTGCTGAGTTCGACTAATATATCATGCACAATAAGTCGAGGCTTGATTTTCGCATCCTGCTTCACTTCGAGCCCCACACGAACAAGCGAGGGACAGCTGGCGATATTTGCAGAGTTCAGGTTGCTACCCTCAATAATCACGGAGTTACTTGGGCCATATCCGACACGCTTGATATTCATTTTCAGTTTGGCCGGGGTAATAGCTTGTTGGAGTACTTTCTTAGTAGCGGCTGATGAGGTAAATGCTTCCTTAGTAGCATCAGTTGGCCCAATGACGACGCGCTCATCAGGGCTGATCGGAAAAGCTTTGCCGCGGTTAAAGAACACCTGTTGGGAGAGGCTATCCCGTGCAGCCCCGGCCAGCACGCCAGCGTATAATTCACGCAATTGCTCATGACGGGTATTCACGGTTTTCCGAAGCTCCACGCCAGCATCATGTACTGATTTGCACGCTTTATTTAATACTTCTTCGTAATGTTTTTTAGCGGTGTCAATGGCCAGACAGTGTAGGTAAGCACCCGTAAGCTTAGTTACAGCTCCATCAATACCAATAATAGCTTCCCGAAGTCTCTCAAAGCGCTACGACTGCTTCTCTGTACGAAGAATCTCGAGCAGTGTCTTACCCGAGCTGTGTAGGGAAGAGTAAGAGAGATAGAGAGAGACCGAAGCGCCACTGAGCCTACGTGAGCCAGCGGGCCCTTCGACTCTGTCTGTTCAGTGCCGACCTTCGAGCGAGATAGAGCATTGCGCGCGCGAGAGTTTTTCGTTCCTCAGCCACGAAATCAGCACTAACTGCCATCATCGAAGCCGCTGCCACCCCCCAGCTACCAGTTCGAGCAGCCAACTACCGTGCCATCGACCAGCTTCTGCGTCCCAAGATCATCGCCGAGAGTAGCCGCCGCCGACGAGCCCAAGAGTAGCCCAGCTGTGCACGAGACTGCGAGCGTGTTCGAGAGGACGTGGAGGCCGGCCGTATACCGAGAGAACGAGATGAGGACGACAAGAGAGAACGGGACGAAGACATGGCGAGAGTAGAGGTAGTGTAGACCGTTTGGTGTTGTGCGGGATAGGAAGTAGGGTTGTGTGTGGGATAGCGAGAGAGCGAGTGAATAAGGCGTGTTGTTGCGAGGAAA